>JAZKJV010010263.1:0-273122 GCA_037367405.1 Ottelia alismoides | reverse complement strand
TGCTACTGCATGTAGACCTCCTCCTGCAAATCACCATACAAGAACGCATTTTTGACATCCAATTGGAAAAGTGGCCAATCTCTTACCACAACAGAAATGAGAATTCGCAAGGTGGAATGACGCGCCACAAGAGAGAACGTGTCATGGTAGTCCACCCCATAGGTTTGGGTGAACCCACGTGCGACTAGTCTGGCCTTGTATCGGTCTACTGAACCATCAGCGCGCTGCTTCACTGTAAAAACCCATTTGCTACCAACAACAGACACACCTGGTGGAGGCTTGACGACACTCCACGTACCACGCGATTGCAATGCCGCCATCTCTTCCTCCATAGCTAAACGCCACTGATTGCTCTGCAAGGCTTCCTGATACGACCGTGGTATCTGCACAGCTGACAGGGCCACAACAAAGTGCTGAAAGTCCTTGGACAGTCGCTCCAAGGAAACATGAGAAGCAAAGTCCACCCCATACTTGGTGTTCATCGTACGCGCACGCTTCTGCCTGCGAAGTGCAATAGGAATATCGAGATCGTTAACATTAGTAGTAGATATATCATCTGCACGCTGTAACTCAGCCTGTACATGTAAATCACCCGTGCCATCAGGAGAACTCAAATGTTCAGTACATACCTCGGGCGTGCTGGATGATGGAGGAGGCACATGAGCAGGGGGTCTTCGCTGGTAAACCTGAGGAAAGAAAGTAGGAGACTGCGACGGAGGTGGCGGAGGTAGTGGTGGCGGTGGTGATGGTGGTGGTGGTGGAGGTGGTGAAGAGCATGGTAATGATGGATGAGGCATATAGATATTTTCACCTTCCTCTGAAGGAGCAAGCCTGTGACCAGTGGGAGAGAAATACATAATAGACTCAAAGAAGGTGACATCGGCACTGACATAGTACTTTTTTCGAACCGGGTCAAAACAACGATATCCTTTTTGGGTTTTAGAGTACCCAACAAACACACATTTAACAGACCTGAGAGAAAGCTTGTCAAGACCAGGGGAGAGTTGGTGAACAAATGCAACTGAACCAAACACACGAGGCGTAAGCGAGAAAAGATCCTTTTCGGGAAACGCAACCGAGAACGTGATCTTCTCCCCTAACACTGAAGAACACATACGATTACCAGATAACAAGCAGTTAGAACCGCATCTCCCCAATAGGAATGAGGAGTACGACTCTGAATCAAGAGGGTTCTGGTAACATCCAAAAGATGGCGGTGTTTCCTTTCAGCCATCCTATTTTGTTGGGAGGTATAAGCACACGATGTCTGATGCACAATGCCATGAGACATAAGAAATTGAGAGAGTTGAGTGCTACAAAATTCGAGAGCATTGTCAGAACGTATGTACTTGACTCTGGCAGAAAAAATGTTCTTCAATTCATTAATAAAAGACTGAATAACAGGACCAGCATCGGACTTGTTCTTAAGAAGAAACACCCAAGACAACCTCGAAAACTCATCGACAGCAACAAGATAAAACCTGTGTCCCTGATGATCTGGGACACGACTTGGACCCCAAATATTGAAATGAAACAACTCAAATAGACTATGACTGCTTGGACCCTGACGACTCTGGAAAGAAGACCGATGATGCTTCCCAAGATGGCATGCCTCGCACTGAAAGGTGGAGCGAGGAGAAATCCGTGGAAGAACATGAACCAGCTTTTGCAGAGGAAGATGACCAAATCGCAGATGCCACATGTATGGAGACACAGATCCGTTGTGAAGAGACGATGAGGCACCAGCATACGGAGACTGCACAAATATGTAAAGGCCCCCTTGCTCACGGCCGGTTCCAATCACTTTGCCCGTGAGTATGTCCTGAAACACAAGAGCAGAAGGATCAAATATGGTACGACAATGTAAATCTTTGGTGATCTGACTAATTGATAATAAATTCATAGAAAATTCAGGAGCATAGAGAACATTAGGAAGCCTCAAGGTAGAAGTCAACTGCACCTCTCCCTGACCAGTGATGGGGGAATGTGTACCATCTGCTATCACAACTGACCGTCCATGCTGAACAGGAGTAAAGACACTAAACTGGCCTTTGTCACCACATAGATGATGCGATGCACCTGAATCCATAATCCACTCTGACAAGTCTGCCATGTAACAAGTAGTAAAGGCATACTCTGTACTTGAAGTAGACGCTGATGCTGATGCAGCAACCTCTGATGATCCTGAAGGAGATCCGGTCGAACTGGCAGTGGGCATAATCTCCTTGAATCGAGCAACGAGCTCATCAAATCGTTGATCAGAGGCAGGTGAAGGGCTCCCTGTTGGTTGTATCTGCTCTGCAACCCGAGCTGAAGGAGGAAACCCATGCTTGGAATAGCATGTATCCTCAGAGTGGCCAAATCTATGGCAGTAGGTGCACGACTGACGGGGTCGACCACCCCCTCCTCTGCCACGGTTAGAGCTCCCTCTACCACGATATGGTAAATGACTTCCCCTACCACGAGAGGCGGCCATTGCTGAAGATGTCTGGGACTGTAGAGTACCTCCTGAGGATATAGATAGTCTGCTCAATCTGCGATATGCCTCCTCCATTGGAGGTATGGTAGCGTCAGTAAGGATCTGGGCACGAGCAGCATCATACTCAGAATCAAGAGCTGTTAGAAAGACTCATGTCATCACATAATCTCTATATGCCTTGAGTTGCTCTGGCATATCAGTCAAGGGAATATAACTATGCAACTTCTCAAACATACCCCTCAATGAAGTATAGAGGGTATGAAGGGGACGACCATTCTGTTTAGATGTGAAGATATCGTGCCGGAGCTGAAGTATCTTCGACTCATTCTTCGTCGGTGAGTATGTGGCGGCGAGAATGTCCCACATAGCCTTCGCCGTTGGCTGGATCATAATATCATTTGCTATCTCGGATGACACAGTCCCAGATAGCCATACTTGTGCATAAGCATCATCTGCCTCCCATGGGGCATTCGTCCCAGTCTTGTCACTCGGTTCCTCCATCGTGAGGATGTGCTTCTTGCCATTACACTGCATCAGACTCATGAACTGCATGGCCCACAATTCATAGTTGGTTCCATTCATTTTGACAATGGGTGCCGGACCTTTAAAAGCACCCAGGGATGAAACATCCATTTTGTTGTCAGACATGATGACAACTATCTTCAAGACTGGGCTGAGAAAGTAGAGATAATGGCGTCTACACTGACATACAGGAAGATGGTTGTGGGTGCAGACTCATACCACAACCTCTTCCATTCGTGAGAGAGTCCTTTCGGTAGCTAGGATGCTAGGGCTTCCACGTGAAACCCTAGAGCACCCAAAGAACCAAGAGCCCGCAGGAAGTCCTCACGCGTGAAGATGAAACGGACCACGCGTGACGGAGAGGGAACCGCCGGGTGGGGCGGCTACGGCGGTAGCCGCAGGGGGGGGGGGTTGGGTGGCGGCGGCTGTGAGCCCGAAGGAGGGGCTGGGCAGCGGCGGTTGTGAGCCCGAAGGAGGGGCTGGGCGGCGACGGCAGCAAGCCCGAGGGTTAGGGTTTTGGTGGGGCAAGGTTATAGGGCACAGGCTCCGGTCTAGGACCGTCGTTCTGATACCATGTTGAGAGGGAAAAGAAAAAAAGTTCTCATTCATCAAACCCTAGAGCTTTCTTATATAGGAGAAAGGCTCTATGGGTAAATTACATAAACATGACAATAAAAATAAGAAATACGAATGACAAAAATAACACGAGTATTGTAACAAAAAGTTTTTCTTGTGATTGGCTTATTTTCTGTATATGCTCCAGACATATTCAAGTTTTAGTCAGTTTCATCATATCAAGGACAGTCACAGCAATAATTACATGTATCATTCCAATCATAATACAGGCAACACAGTGAATTCAGAAAATGGAAAACTGGGCAAGGCAAAATTTGGTGATTCACCTTCAACTCATTTTCTGAGCCACACTAAATTACCAGGGTGTGAATATTCATGGTTCTTGAATGCAAATAGCTATTCATCCCCAACCCCAATAGGTCTCTATGCTGTCTTCTATGCTGATCACTTGAATTTGACTGATCAGTTGCCTATTGGGTTTTCTGATACCAAAGCATGCAACCATGCAAATTATACAAGACGACCACGTGTTTTTTGTGCAAACAGAGGTTTAGAATAGAAAAGAGAGCTCCTTTTTTTAAACTTCTCTTTAACAGCTGTGTTGGTAATAGCAGATGATTATGTGAAGTGATGTTTAGATTCCTTGTCCAAATGTTTCTAACCGTTTAAATGTATGTCATAGTTGGAGATCTGTTTGTTAACAATGAAGGACTTCTCGGAGTACTTTGCTTATGCCATGGCTATTGTATGTCTGTTGCCCAGCTCTGTGAGGTATCAATGCCATTATCTATTATGCAGACGCTTTGAAATAGGCATACTTTGAAATAGCTAAGACTGTCTTTTACTCCTCACCTGCTCTGGCCTTTAATTACTCAGGTATCATGTCCTTATTTTGCAGCATTGAGGATAGGATGAAGCAAACCCTGGTAATGTTTTTCGTTTGGAGAATGGAGGGAGCATTGCATGCTGGAGGAAGGCATTTGTCTTGAATGCTGGGGTAAATAGTTGGAAGCTGTGTATTGTTAATAATCAGTGAGTTATGAGTTTTATGACCTTTAAATTCTGAACTTTTTGCATTCTTTTATTGGTGTTCTATGTGGTAGACTCCATCTTGGTTTTCTGCCTACACTAACAGAATATTTTCGTGTTTCATTGTAAGACAGCCTGTATACAACTTCACAAATCTGATTGAATTTATAGCTTACCATTGCGTACGGTTAGGAACTGAAGGTTATTTGGTTTTGAAAGTCGGTTCAAAGAGTCGTCTCCAAGTTTTGACAGGAACTTGGTATAAGAACCTGAACAAATACCTCCAAACAATGAAACAAAAATATGCATAATTTCAATATATATATATATATATATATATATATATATATACACACGTTTGAAAGGTGTGTTTGATATATATTTTTTGAATGTACAAGGTAAACAACCTTACAAAGCATTCATCCATAAATATTATCCCAAAATTAGAAATACAAATTTCTGGACTTTAAAAGCGACGCATCACGTGCGACCATGTTTTCCATGTAGAAGCGCTTATCCTGGAACACAACCTCACTCCTTGCTAACCACGAAAATTACAAGAGCATAAAGGCTTAACTCTCTACTGTGTACTGTCTACATGGTAGGTTGACATTCCCAAGTTATTCCCAAACTCCATAACACATGAGACATCTATTCATATCAAGTCCACCCTCTCCAAATCTCCTGTGCAGACTCACAATTTAAGGATATTTAGCTAGTGCTTTTTGGTTCGTTCTAAGTTCTAACACAATGAACAAGTAACATATGCAGTATGAAAAAGCATAAATGGTAACTTCTAATCATTGTCCTCGTCCTTTGAAGCAACCATATGAAAATCATGACCTCAATAGAGATTTGGGTCCTCATTAAATGGCAATCTTCGGCAAAACCAACATCACCTCGATGTATGCACTCCAGAAGAAAATCACATGTCGTCTTCATCGATAACTTAACATCATACCAATCCTAGTGAATGGTGTGATACTCACGCCCCTGTTATCTATTTGAGAGGGAATTAAGATGCTTGATCCATTTGACAGCCTCTCTTAAGTGCCCATACATGGATATAACATTGATCAAAACAGTTACATTCAATCAGACCAGGGATCACCATATCGCGATATATCGTCGATGTATCGACGATATATCGGTATCGACAGGTCACCGATATATCGCCGATATGGACGATATCGGGTATCGACAGGAGAAAATGCCTAATGGATACCGGGTTTCGGCGATATGCGTCGATATATCGCCGATATATCGGCGATATATCGGTATCGACACTGTATCGAAACGATATCGATATCGATATTTCCTTCCTTGAATCAGACTCTAATATGTAACTAGGGAGATTATACCCGCGCTTCGCTGCGGGTTCATTTCACCGCTAATAAGAAAACTATATTGTAAAATATGAAGGAAGTTACAACAAATTTGTAAACAAATATTTACATTATACATGTGTAATATTTACATATGTACCTTATATGTACATATTTCCCTTTTACAAAAAGTATGATAAGATCAAAATATACCTAAAAAACACTAAAAAACCAGAGTAAGATAGTGTTTTTTTACAAAATATTTACAAAAATATCATGTAGATATTTTCGATACATTAAATTGTTGTCTCCTATTATATGGTAGTGCAACTATTTATCCTTGAACTTTGCTTTGAATCATTATCCTGTTGGGTATACTTGCAAAAGTTCCAGCCCCAACTGGGCTGTAGCATATTTGCCCCTTTTGGCAGGGGCATTGCTGCAAATTTCCAAGCAAATGGAAGCCCCACTCGGCTGTCCCATTTTGCAGTACGCAGGAAGCCTCTTTTTTGGCTTATCCAGTGGGCATCGACCCCCCAATTCTAGCAATCGCACATTCCAGTAGCGAGAGGCGCATCGCCCCTTCCGTGCCCTTCCTCCTTTCCCATTTTCAGCAAGCAGCGGCAAAGGGGTTTCGGACCCCCTTCTTCTCCGACTTCCTCCACGCGAGCGGGAGAGAGAGAGAGAGCGAGAAAGAAGCCGAGCATCGGTGCTCGAGGGCAGCAACAGCTGGGTGTCTTGGGAGCTGTGGTTTGGGTTCGAAGAGAGGAGGTGCTGGGCGAGCTTGAGAGGAGCTGAAGCGAGGTCGTTGCGGACGACCTCAAGAAGCCGTATTTTGGATCTCCATCCGGGAGCCCACAAGGGGAGTTACTTTGTCCTCCTTGTTTTGAGCACAATATTGGTATTTTGGATACCTAGGGATAGTTTGTTCCTTGTAGAAGAACTATCCGTTGTGTGTGCTTGTACCTCGGTTTTGTGGGCAACAAAACCGGGAAGAACATTTGGATCACTTTGATTGTAGTGCTTGGTTGCCGGTCTTGCCCCGTGGTTTTTCCCTTGCTCACATTGAGTAAGGGTTTCCACGTAAAATTCTTGTCTCGTGTGGTTGCTTGTGGTTGCTATCATTGTTGCTATTTGAGTTCCCGTGTGGGGAACATATCTTGTTTGTGCCATCTTTGCTGCAGGACAGTTTCAGGGGATACAGATCCTGGGTTGATTAATTATTTCCGCATTATCCATATATCCCCAACAAGTGGTATCAGAGCTCAGGTTTGAGCAATGGGCAAAGATGATGAAGGCACAATGATCAAGCTCACAAGTAGCAATTGGCAAATTTGGAAGGCTAAGATGGAAGACATTTTGTATTGCAAGGACCTCCACGATCCGGTGGAGGGGGAGAGCGCCAAGCCAGAGAATATGTCTGCAGGCGAGTGGACAAAGTTGAACCGAAAGGCCATTGGTACCATTCGGAAGTGGCTTGACATGTTGGTTTTCCACCATGTTGCCGAGGAGACGAATGCCAAGGAGCTATGGGACAAGTTGTCCGAGCTCTATGATCAGAAGACTGCAACCAACAAGGCTTTCTTGATTAGAAAGCTTGTGAACTTGAAGTACAAGGACGGGACCAAAGTGGCGGAGCATCTGAATGACTTCCAAAGCATAATCAACCAGTTGACATCCATGGGTTTGACACTTGATGACGAGTTGCGGTCACTTCTTCTTTTGGGCTCACTGCCAGATAGTTGGGAGACTCTTGTAGTCACCGTGAGCAACTCTGCGAAGGATAGCAAGCTGACCATGGCTATGGTCAAGGGCAGTCTCCTCAATGAGGAGATCAGGCGTCGCTCTTCGGGAGAGGCATCCTCCTTTTCACATGTGTATGCAGTTGAGAGGAGAGAAAGATCCAGCAGCAGAGGAGCGTCACAGGAGAGGCAGAAATCCAGGGATAAGTCCAAGGGCAGAGGAAAGTGTCACCATTGCCAGAAGCCCGGTCACTGGAAGAGAGATTGCAGAGTTTGGAAGAGAGAACAAGCTGAAGCCAAGAAAGAACAGAAAAAAGAAGATGGGAATTTAGCTGCAGTTGTGGCAGATGAAAGTGCAGATGAGGAGATTCTCACCATCCAGGACCAGTGCTTGCACGCAAGGAGCGATTTGGAGTGGGTTGTTGAAACAACCGCTTCATATCATGTAACTCCACACAGGGAGTTCTTCACCACCTACACTAGGGGTGATTATGGGAGAGTCTTGATGGGTAACGAGAGTTACTCTAAGATCATTGGCATGGGCACCATCTCGATCCAGACGGATGTTGGGTGTTCAATGACTCTTCAGAATGTGAGGCATGTTCCTGATGTGCGGCTTAGCCTTATATCTGGTTCACAGCTAGATAGTGAAGGCTACCATCTAAAGTTCGGCGACAGCAGGTGCAAGATTAGCAAGGGTTCTCTCATCATGGCGAGAGGCAGTTTGTGTCACACGCTCTACGTGACTAGAGTGAAGGTCATGGATGGCAGTTTGCATGCTAGTGAAGCAGATAACTCAGATTTGTGGCACCGTCGGCTTGGCCACATGAGCCAGAAGGGCTTGCAGCTGTTGAGCGAGAGAGTTGATCCCCTACCACAATGACATCACCTTGTCTCCTTGTGATGCATGTGAGGTTGGGAAGAGCAGGAGTGCACCATACAGAGCGAGATCGAAGGTGAAGGGAGACCTTCTACAGTTGGTACACTCAGATGTTTGTGGTCCTATGGACACGGCCTCTTTGGGAGGCAACATGTATTTTGTCACCTTCATTGATGATGCATCTAGGAAGGTGTGGGTGTATGTGCTGAGATCGAAGGATCAAGTTTTTGATTGCTTCAAGAAGTTCCATGCCATGGTTGAGCGTGAGACAGGAAAATTGTTGAAGTGTCTACGCACAGACAATGGGGGAGAGTACACCTCCCATAGCTTTCAGGGCTATTGTGCAGAGCACGGCATCAGGCATGAGAGGACAGAACCAGGCACACCCCAGCACAATGGTCTAGCTGAGAGGATGAACAGGACCATTGTTGAGAGAGTTCGCTGCATGCTGAAGACAACGAAGTTGCCCAAGACCTTTTGGGCTGAGGCGGTTCGCACCGCTTGTTACTTGGTGAACCGATCTCCATCAGTTCCTTTGGGCTTTCAGATTCCAGAACGTGTTTGGACAGGGAAAGACCCCTCATATGCTCATTTGAGGGTGTTTGGATGCAAAGCCTATGCTTTGGTACCCAAGGAGCAGCGGAAGAAGTTGGATGACAAGGCGGTGCCTTGTATTTTTCTTGGCTATGGAGATCAGGAGTTTGGATACCGTCTTTGGGATCCAAGGAAGAGGACAGTCACCAGGCACAGGGATGTGATCTTTTATGAGAATCAGACATTGGCTGAGGACACCACTGAGAGTGGTGATGGAGATGAGATCTCCATGGATGATGATAGTGATGAGGACACAGAGCCCTCTCCAGTACAGGGTACAGGTGGAGAGGATGGGCAGCTAGAGCAGCATGAGCCAGAAGCAGACCCCATTGATGCAGGTCCAGGGGACCTAGGGTAGGGGGAGCAGCCTCATCCAGTTGCAGACACAACAGAGCCTCAGGTCAGGAGATATGAGAGGACACGCCAGCCATCATCCCGCTACCCCACTTCCAGGTACGTGATGCTCACAGATGCAGGTGAGCCATACACCTTTGAGGAGGCACAGGAGCATAAGGACAAGGGTCATTGGCAGAATGCAATGAATGAAGAGATGCTATCTCTCAAGAAGAACAACACTTATGACCTTGTTGAGCTTCCTAAAGGGAAGAGGGCCTTGAAGAACAAGTGGGTGTACAAGCTGAAGTCAGATGACAGTGGCAAGCTGGTGAAGTACAAGGCTAGATTGGTGGTTAAAGGATTCAGCCAGAAGGAAGGAGTGGACTATGATGAGATCTTCTCCCCAGTGGTGAAGATGAACTCAGTGAGAATGGTGCTAGGACTTGTTGCTAGCATGGACCTTGAGCTAGAGCAGATGGATGTGAAGACGACGTTTCTTCACGGTGATTTGAAGGAAGAGATCTACATGGAGCAGCCGCAGGGATTTCAAGAGAGAGGGAAAGAGCATATGGTATGCAGGTTGAGGAAGAGTCTCTATGGCTTGAAGCAAGCCCCGAGACAGTGGTACTTGAAGTTTGATGCTTTCATGGGAAAGCAGGGCTTCAAGAGGACTACAGCCGACCCATGCGTATATGTTCGTCGTCTTCCCAATGACAGGTTCGTCATTCTTTTGATCTATGTGGATGACATGTTGATTGTAGGTCATGATTCCAATCTCATTGCAAAGCTCAAGAAGGAACTTTCCAAAGAGTTTGAGATGAAAGATTTGGGCAAGGCAAGTCACATCTTAGGGATGCAGATTACAAGGGACAGGAAGAAGCACATGCTGTGGTTGTCACAGAAGAGCTATGTTGAACGCGTGTTGGAGCGGTTCAACATGAAGAATGCCAAGCATGTCAGCACGCCTTTAGCCTCTCATTTCAAGCTAACCAAAGAGTCATGTCCTTCTACTTCTGAGGAGAAAGCAGAGATGTCCAAGATCCCATACCAGTCAGCAGTTGGGAGCCTCATGTACGCCATGGTTTGCACTAGACCAGACATAGCCCATGCAGTGGGCGTGGTGAGCAGGTTTATGTCTAACCCGAGCAAGGACCATTGGGAGGCAGTGAAGTGGATCTTGAGATACTTGAGAGGGACCTCAAGTATGTGTCTTGCTTTTGGGAGGTCAGATCCCAAACTTTGTGGTTACACTGATGCAGATATGGCAGGTGACATGGACCAGAGAAAGTTCACCTCAGACTACATTTTCACATTTGCAGGGGGAGCCATATCTTGGCAATCCAAACTACAGAAATGTGTTGCTCTCTCAACTACAGAGGCAGAATACATTACAGCAGCAGAGGCTGGGAAAGAAGTGTTGTGGCTACAACGCTTCCTTGGTGAGTTTGGATTGGGTGACAGTGAGCCAGTTGTGTTTTGTGATAGCCAGAGCGCTATAGACCTGAGCAAGAGTACCATGCACCATAATCGCACAAAACACATTGATGTGAGATACCATTGGCTGAGGGATGCAATTGAACAGAAGCAGCTCGTGTTGAAGAAGATTCACACAGATGAGAACCCCTCAGACATGTTGACAAAGGCAGTCACTCGTGACAAGCTTCAGCTCTGTAGAGAGCTGAGCGGTGTCACCTCTTGTTGATCTCCATCACAGGACCACACCTCCCCGTTGGGGCTGGAGGGGGAGGTTGTTGGGTATACTTGCAAAAGTTCCAGCCCCAACTAGGCTGCAGCATATTTGCCCCTTTTGGCAGGGGCATTGCTGCAAATTTCCAAGCAAATGGAAGCCCCACTCGGCTGTCTCATTTTGCAGTACGCAGGAAGCCTCTTTTTTGGCTTATCCAGTGGGCATCGACCCCCCAATTCTAGCAATCGCACATTCCAGTAGCGAGAGGCGCATCGCCCCTTTCGTGCCCTTCCCCCTTTCCCATTTTCAGCAAGCAGCGGCAAAGGGGTTTCGAACCCCCTTCTTCTCCGACTTCCTCCACGCGAGCGGGAGAGAGAGAGCGAGAAAGAAGCCGAGCATCGGTGCTCGAGGGCAGCAGCAGCTGGGTGTCTTGGGAGCTGTGGTTTGGGTTCGAAGAGAGGAGGTGCTGGGCGAGCTCGAGAGGAGCTGAAGCGAGGTCGTTGCGGACGACCTCAAGAAGCCGTATTTTGGGTCTCCATCCGGGAGCCCACAAGGGGAGTTACTTTGTCCTCCTTGTTTTGAGCACAATATTGGTATTTTGGATACCTAGGGATAGTTTGTTCCTTGTAGAAGAACTATCCGTTGTGTGTGCTTGTACCTCGGTTTTGTGGGCAACAAAACCGGGAAGAACATTTGGATCACTTTGATTGTAGTGCTTGGTTGCCGGTCTTGCCCCGTGGTTTTTCCCTTGCTCACATTGAGCAAGGGTTTCGTGTGGTTGCTTGTTGTGGTTGCTTGTGGTTGCTATCATTGTTGCTATTTGAGTTCCCGTGTGGGGAACATATCTTGTTTGTGCCATCTTTGCTGCAGGACAGTTTCAGGGGATACAGATCCTGGGTTGATTAATTATTTCCGCATTATCCATATATCCCCAACTTATCCATCACTATTCATCAGTTGTAATACAACATAAAATAACCTATGTTAGCATGAAAATCATCTATAATTATATTTTAATTAGGAATTTTGATGCATTAAAATATGTCCTTACATCTTTCTTGACCTTTTTGAGGTTGCACCAGATTCCTCTTCACTTGTTTTCTCTTCAATTTGACGTCACCTTCTTTTCTATCATTGCTTTTGACAGAGGAAATTACATATATACAGATACAAATGAGATATTTGTTATTACATAGGAACTTTTAATTGTTAGCAAAAGTTCAAAAAATAAGTTTCCTTCATAATAACTTCATATTTAAAGAAACCATTAATCATTACTACTCCTTATATTATTATTGTGTGATAAAATATTCAACGAATTGATGCCATTAATGGAACTAAAAATTTTGGGACACCAATGAAAGCAACTAATTATACCAACTAATTTTTTCTAAAAACAAAATGCAAAAACACATGTAAAGAATCATATATTCACAATCATCTATTTTGCAATCCTCTTCAAACAGTCTATAAAGGAAAGCAAAAGCAAAGTATACCTGGTAATTTTGATCAAATCTCCATTAAAGATAATTACTACATAATAAGGCAACCACACGGAACCTTCAAGCTCTTGTAATTTTGATCAAATCTCCATTAAAGATAATTACTACATAATAAGGCAACCACACGGAACCTTCAAGCTCTTCCCTATATGAAGCTGAAACACAGGAAAGAAAATACTGAGAATTCTCCATATAACTCAAGAATCAGCAAAATATGTTGAAAAGTATAATCATTATTTTTACATAATGCTATCTTGCTATTCCTTCGTTACTAACAAAGTAACTTTATACTAAAACATCATTAGTCCTTATTACTATAGTTGTGTGATGAAAAAGGTAGCCACTCCTTATTACTATTATTGTGTGATTAAAAAGGCAGTCGTTAAAATTTATTATTCCCATATTATACCAAACTCGGTATTAATTGAAATGTATGTAAAATTCAATTAATACTGTACAGATTTCAAAATTCTTAAATATGTTCTCAACCATCATCAAGTATGCATTGAATCTATGATAACACATACACATAAAAATATAATATTTAATTTTTACAGCGTAAAAAACATGTAAATTTAATTTCAGTTGCAACCTTTATGCGAATGCATTACTATTGTTAATTTTTGTGACTGCAGCTTGAACACCATAGTGCCAAAAAAATATATAAATTTAATCCTCGTTGCAGCCTTTTATGCGAACGCATTACTATTGTTTATTCTTGTCCCTGCAACTTGAATACGAGTTGTCTATAGGTCCTTTGCGCCACATCACCTACAGATTCTGTGGTCAACCAAATGGTCCATGACGTGAGCCATGTGATGGATGTAAGAGACCGGTTGAGAGGGCTCTCAGAGCATGAGAGCCTATGTGGGTCTAGGACCGCACCATGCCAAATTATTTCGGCAAAGACTCCATTAATTCCCTCCCCCCCGGACTTAAATCATTGTACTCAGCAACCAACAAAAAGGATTCGCCTCTACAATGGAAACACAAACTCCGAACATCAACCATACCATTGATGAAAAACCTTCGGCATCTTGATGACTTCAACGTCGGAGCGGCGTCGGAGCAGGGACACCAAAGCAACAACGCGGAAAGAATGATTTCACATGTTGGTTTTGCTAGAGAGAAGAAATGAGCAAAGTGATCACCAAAAAGACAAATCAAACCCATTTATACGACACCATTTAGAGAAGCAAACCCTGAGATGGGTGTCGTCGATAGCAGGAAAAAGTAGCGACTTGATATCGTTTGGGAAAGACAAATGTTTAGAGAGGAGCAGAGGTGGTAAGGTTTAAGAGCAGATGCCAACGGAAGATGAAAGAGGGAAGAAAGAGGCAATTGGAAATAGGGCGAAGAGAAAAAGGTAAGAATGAAAAGGGGACAGCCACATGTTGCAAGAAAGGGAGAAACATGAAGCAGAGGAAAGGAGAATTGGGACGGAAAAAAACTTGAAATGGCAAGAGAGGCATCCACGTGTTGCTGAAAGGAAGAGGCTGAAAAAATATCCAGCTTTAAAGAAAGGGAGAATCGGGAAGCGGAGGAAAGGACAATTGGGGCAAAAGAAGTTGAAATGGCAAGAGAGGCAGACACGTGCTGCTTAAAGGAGGAGTCTGGAAAAAATCCAGCTTTAGTTATAGATAAGATGTTCTAGGTTTATGTTCACAGGTAACTTATTAGATTTGTGCCTAATTTAATTGTTGATAATCACCTAAAATACGTGTGTGGAGGAGAGAATGAATCGTGTTGTTTATTCCATGAGTATAGGGTTTCTTATATAGAGTGTAGAAATAAATGAATGAATTATTTATTCATGAAGTCAGGGTTCTCTTATATAGGAGAGTAACACATTAAGTAATTTACATTAAGAAGACAAAGGAAATAAATAATACAAAAAAGACATGAAAGAAACTAATATCTCAACCCTCGCCCTCAAGTTGGAGCTTAGATATCTATCGGGCTCAGCTTGGAGCAGCATCTATGGTAAGGTCCTCTGACTAGAGATTTGGTATGTACATATGTTGTATGGTCTCCAGAGCTGGCATGAATAGTGGAGATGAGACTCTTATCATTTCACGAGTGTACTAATAGTCTACCTCGATGTGCTTGATCCTCTCATGTAAGGTTGGGTTATTTGCAATGAAGAAAGCAATATAGTTGTCACATTGGAGGTGCATGGAAGAGGCACATCAACAGTTAGGTCAGTAAGAGCAGATGAGTCACATCATCTCTGTGCTATCTTGCGCCATGGTCCTGTATTCTGGCTCTGCACTAGATCTGGCAACCACAGATGACTTCTTGCTCTTCCATGACACCAAGGACTTCCTATGAACACTGAGAAGTCAAAAGTAGACTTCCTGTCCTTGAGACAAGCCGCATAATCTGCATCTGCACATGTTGTAACTGCTAAGGAAGTACCTCTGCTAAATAGAAGACCAGTGCCAAGTGAGGCCTTCAAATACCTTAGAATCATATGGACTGCATCCATATGTGCATGTCTAGGTTGCTCCATAAACTGACTCACTTTGCTTACTACAAAGGATATATCTGGCATGACGATAGTAACATAAAGAAGCTTCCAAACAAGCTCCATGTACCTCCTCTTGTCGACATCCTCAGTGTCATCATCATGGAGATTCATTCTTGGGTCCATTGGAGTAGTGACAGGCCTGCAATCTGCCATGCTTGTCTTAGAGAGAAGATCTGCAACATACTTCTTCTGGATCATCACAAGACCTCATTGGTTCCTGATGATCTCCAGTCCAAGGAAGTAGCGTAAACTACCAAGATCCTTGGTCACATTATGCTTACTTAGGAAATCCTTAGCAGTCTGGATACCCTGCTCATCATCTCCTATAATAATAATATTATCAACATACACAAGTATGATAATTTTACCTCTCTAAGTCCTTTGAACAAACAGTGAATGATCGACAGTCGATCTCACAAACTCCTATTGCTCTATCGAGTTCGAGAGCTTCTGGAACCATGCTCTTGGACTTTGCTTAAGGTCATAGATCGCCTTGTAAAGCCTGCAAACCTTCTGACACTCCCCCTCAGTAGTGAACCCATGTGGCTACTGCATGTAAACCTCCTCTTGTAGGTCAACATAGAGAATACATTATTTACATCAAGCTGATAGATGGATCAATTTTGTGTCACTGCAATAGATAGAAGAATATGCATAGTAGAATGCATGGCCACTGTAGAGAATGTATCCTGATAGTTCACCCCATATATCTGAGTGAACCCACGTGCCATAAGTATCGTCTTGTAGCGATCTACACTACCATATGCTTGGTGCTTAACTATGAACACCCACTTACACCCATCAATGGATGCACCAATTGGAACTGAAACAAGGGACTGCTGCGCGACCATCTCCTCCTCCATAGAAAGACGCCACTGACTATCCTGAATGGCCTCCTGATACGTCTTTGGTATCTTCACGACTGACAGTGTAACAGTAAATCTTTTGAAATCCTCTGAAAGTTTGCTCAAAGAAACTTGGGCTGCAAGAAAATATACTGCACAAGTACGTCTTTACTTTCCCAGAGTAATAAGTACATCGAGATCATCTGTCACCTATTGAATCTATAAGTGCCCCTCTTGAGATGGTACCTGCTCATTGAAGATATGAATTTTAGGTGCGTTAAAAGTGTGTTTTTATACGACGTTGTGTGCACAAACGAAAATCAAGATATTCAGAATAATTTTTTTCAACTACGAGCCATCAAATATTAAACTAAGTATATGACAAGCCGAAGCTCCCCGTTGTGCCTTTCTTTTCCCGTTCTTTTTGAGTTTCTTTTATAGACTTAGCTGTGAGCGCCAGGCAAAGTAACGGCTCGCCAGCCATTACGAAGAGGGAGACCGAAGAGGCATACATATTGACGTTATCTTGAAGGAGGAAGGGGGGTTACGAACGAACAGCCATGCCCGCTGGGAGAAGCATCCGATGTGGATGTGGAGAAGATGAAGTCCTTGGCCCTTCACGTGACTTTTGCTTAAAGATGTACCTGCAAATAATAAATAAATCAGAAAAATGGGGTTATGCCGTTCTCTGCGATAGCTTGGTGTATTTAATGTACAAATGTACAGCATTATGGGTTTTTTTATGGGTAAGTAATTGTATTGATGTAAGAAAAAAATGAATTTACAGTCCCGATAAGGGTAGCAGACTGTGAGCCCAGATGCAAAAAAATGGGCACCCTAAATCATATACAGTTACACCATGATTACAAAATGGCCGAAAATGGCCTAAAAAAAGAACTTAAAAAAGGAATCATTTGCGTTGTGCCCATTGGAATTCTTGTGGCAGAGGTGATGGAGGCAACAATCCGATCTTGCGAGGACGAAGAAGATGTTGTCCAGCGCGAGTTTCTCTCCTTACGAATAGCCCACTCAACAGTCGAGAGGACAACACTCCAAAGGGAACAAAGTTCCTTGTCATGCATCCGCATGATCCAGCCCAAAATATCACATAGGAGAAGGGAGGGCGGAGAAGTAATTCCCATGCCAGCGAGAACCTGAAGCCAAATATCCGCAGCGAAACTGCACTCAAAGAAAACATGATCTCGAGACTATGCATCAGCGCCGCAAAGATAACATTGACTAATGCGTGAGATCCCCATCCTTTGCAGGCGGTCAAGAGTAGGAAGTCTGTTTGTGATAGCGCGGTAGAGCGCACATGAGAATTTAGGCGCAACCAGCTTACACCAAATTATACTTGCCCAGGGGACCTCACCCCCTATGTCTAACAATGTCAATAGCTTGAGAGAAAGAGTGCCTCTTAGCCGAGTTAAGCCAAGTATGCCGGCTGTTAGAGGAAGAGATAGAGCCCCGAAACACATCTCTCTTGCGCAACAGAGCCTTCCACAACAGCGAATCACCCCCTTTAGAAGAAGCATCCCAGAAGGAGCAAGAATGGAGATACCTTTTCCTCATGTAGTTTGCCCACAAAGAGTGCTCAGCCGTTAGAATTCTCCACGCCCAAGCAACAAAGGTGGCCTCACGCAGCAAATGCAAGGATCGAAAGCCAAGTCCACCTTCAGATTAAGGGAGGCAGACAGTACGCCAACTAATCCAGTGAGGCCCAGAACCCTACAGGAAATTAGCGCACATCTTGTCAATACGAACCGCAGTACCACGAGGGATAAGGCAGCCACTCACCCAGTAAAGATTAATACCAGCAACCACAAAAGAAAGGAGCTGGAGGCGCCCCATCAAGGAAAGGGAGGCAACCTTCCAACCGGCCAACGACGTCCGAACACGCTCCTCGAGGGCCATAGCAATGGAGCCCCTGACATAGGACGAAGCAAGCGGCAAGCCTAAGTAGGTTGTTGGCAGGGCGCGCCTGAGCACCCCCAACCTAAGAGTAGATGCGAAGTCACCAGGGGAAGCTTTAGGCCTAAAGAGAATGCTCTTGCGGCAATTCATCTTGAGACCAGAGATATCCCAAACACATCAAGGACCCTAGCCACACCAGAGAGGGAAGAGGAAGTAGCCTTACAGAAGAATAGGTGGTCGTCCGCATAGATAAGGTGAGAAGGAGCAGTGGACCTGCCCCTCCCGATAAGCTTAATTCCACCATCGGCCACCGCATTATCAATCAGCAAAGAAAGAGATTCCATGCCCACCATGAAGAGGAGGGGGCTCAATGGGTCACCTTGCCTCAGCCCACGAGTTCCCTTAAATAATCCCTCAGAGCTCCCATTAAGGAGAATGGAGAAGGATGCGGTAGAGATACAGTTCGCAATCCAGTTCACCCAAATTGGATCAAATCCCATGAGCTCAAGATTCCGAAGGATGAACGCATGCTCAATAGTGTCAAAGGCCTTAGAGAGGTCCACCTTCAAGCAGGCCCGCTGGAGGCAAGAGTTACGATCGAAAGCACGAGTCAACTCTTGTGCTAAGCGGGTGCTATCGCCAATAGTTCTACCCCTAACAAAGGCCGTCTGCTTAAGGGAGATTAGATCAAGCACGACGTGTGCCATACGAGAAGCAAGGAGCTTGACAAAAATCTTGTAACTGACATTGCAACAAGCAATAGGTCTGAAGTCGGTGAGGTCTCTTGCAACGTCCGATTTGGGCACAAGGGAGAGGAAGATATGATTAACCTCCCTAACCATAGCGCCCCCTTTGTGAAGGAAATCCATAGCAGCACAAACATCATAACTCACAAGGCTCCAGTGTCTTTTAAGGAAGGCCCCATTAAATCCATCTGGACCCGGTGCTTTGGTAGAGGGGATGTCCCTCAGGGCGGCGAGAATCTCATCAGCATAGAACGGTCTTACGAGCCAAGCAGACGCATCGTGGGAGAGGACCGAACGAGGAGGGGGAGGATCCGGTCTAGCAGGCCGAGGAAGGGGAGGGATAAGGAGAGCCCCAAAGAAGGTCACGGCCTCGGCGGCAACCTTCGCAGCAGCGACCATGCAGGTCCAATAATTTAGGAATAGAGTTCCTCATCGATCTACATTTTGCAGAGGAGTGAAAGAATTTGGTGTTTCTATCTCCAAGGCGCAGCCAATCCACCCTACTCTTCTGCCGCCACGCGGGTTCAAGATCAAGATCCAATCTTTCCATGTGCTCCTTAGCATCAGCCTCCAGCTGAGCCATGAAGGGATTAAGAGGGTCAACCGCCAAAGAATCGTTGATAGACCTTAAGGTGACAGCCATTTCATTAACTTCGTTGAAGACATTTGCCTCCTTCTTGGCCCAGTCCTTCAACACCAATTTAACCGCCTTCAGCTTCCTTGCAATTTTAAAGAGCGGGTTCCCCACAATTGGAGAAGTCCAGGCGTCAACAACCACATCAGAGTACCCCGGTCTGGAGGCCCAATAGTCGTAACAACGGAAAGGTGGGCGCCTTAGAGCACCCGGAGCATAACGAATGACGAGAAGAAGGTGGTCACTGAGACGGAACAACAAATAGGTCAGCTTGGATTGCGGGAGAAGGGCGAGCCAAGCCTCGTTGATGAGGGCTTGATCCAGTCTAGCGACGATGCGGGCGGGACCAACCGAGGAGTTAGACAAGGACCAAGGATTTCCAGTCGCATGGAGATCAAGCAAGTGGCAAGCATCAACACAATTATTAAAGTCCTCCATGGCACCACGACGAGGAGGAAGCTCCCCATTTTCTCGGACGAGAATCTAACAGTGTTAAAATCGTCGACAACCATCCAAGGGGCAGCCTCGGGGATGCAAACGCCCCTAAGGTCCTTCCAGATGCTCCTTCGCAATGAGGGGCAGTTAGCCCCATACACCACAGTAAGAACAAGGGACAAGCCTCCCGAATTATAACAAGAGAGTGAGATGGCCTGATCAAAGACCGCCAACGGGGTGCAGGACGAAGCCGTGTCCTTCCACAAGACACATACATCATTATGGGTTGGCGGCATTGAAAGGGCACTTACAGGAATTTGAGGTGAGAGAAATGGTACGGGTTACTTGGTTTGATATTAATTTTGTAATGATAAAGGTCTGACCCTACTATAATACGTTACTACTAGTATTAATATATAGATATGATGTTAATATTATATCATGGATTATATGTAAGATTTGACACTTTTGGCACATTGTTAACTTATCAAAATCGTGAATATTAATGCTGTCTAGTATAGAAGCGAATTATTTACAAATGATGTTGGACATGATCGTATATATATGCTATTAGATTTAGGTAACATATTATAGGTTATAGCATTTATATCTGTTTTTTCCCAAGAATATTTGAGATTTTTATACAATTAGGTGGGATAAGGGCTTTTGTTCATTATTGGAGGACTTATTTTCATATGGAATCCATACTCCTAATGAGTTTAGACCGTTTTAAGGGGGTTTGTAGTGAAATTAGCGTGTGAAACATGTGTCGTGATTTATGCACAAAGAGAGGCAAAAATGTGATGAAATTAACTCGAGATTTCGCTTAATTCATGCATATTGATATGATAAACTGGTGATTCATCACTAATGTTGTAAGGAATCTTGTTGCATAGACAACTCAGTAGTGTCATCAGAAACAATGTGCTCATCACATACCTAAGGTGTGCTAATCGATATGGAAGACATGTGAGCAAGGGGAACAGAGCGAGACATGTGAGTAAACACACATGGCAATTAAGTCAAGGTGGGTGGTCTAGGGGTAGCCATAGAAGCATGTGTAGGTACTAGAGGTAGAGGTAGTGGTGAGGTTGGTGATGGAGGTGGTAGAGCATGTGCAGGAGGTGGTAGAGTTGTATGAGGTGGAGGCATGTAGACCTCCTCATCAAAGTCAGAAGGGCCAGTCTGTCAACTATAGAAGAGAAATACATAACAGACTCAAAGAATGTAACATCAACACTGACAAGATATTTCCGTCGAAGCATATCAAAGCAACAATACTTTTTATGGGTACGAGAGTAGCCAACAAAGACATACTTGACAACTCTGGGGGAGAGCTTGCCACAACCAGGTGAAAGATTGTGAACAAAGGCCACATATCTAAACACACGAGGTGTATGAGAGAACAGATCTTTTTCAAGAAACTAATCAAAAAGGGAACCACTTCTCTCAAAACAAAATATGACATACAGTTCACTAAGTAGCACGCAGTGGGAACTGCATCACCTCAATAAGAGTGAGGAACACGACTCTGAATTAGAAGGGTTCTGACCACATCGAGTAAAAATGATGATGTTTGCGCTTGACAACACCATTCTGTTGAGATGTATAGGCACATGAGATCTGGTGTACAATGTCAAGTGGCATGAGAAACTCGGATAGCTGAAAGTGCAAAACCCTATGGCATTATCAGAACGTAGATACTTGGCAGTAGTATAAAAAATATTCTTTATATCATTAATAAATGATTTAATGACAGACCCAACCTCAGACTTGTTCCTTAACAAGAAAACCCAAGACAGTCTAGAATAGTCATCACTAATAATCAGATAAAAATGATGTCCCTGTTAATCAGGTGCATGACTCCGACCCCAGATATCTAAGTAAAGGATCTTAAACAATTGAGAACTACTCCGACTCTGACGAGATGGAAATGAAGAATGGTGATGCTTTCCAAGCTGGCAAGCCTCGCATTGGAAGGAAAATAGTGTGGACATCTGTGGGAGGGTATGACTGATGAATAGCTAATTGTCAGTTTTAATTAATCACTGTTGCAGTATGGCCAATTAACAATCGATCAGAACCGAATCGAATGTCTCTGTGAAGAGGACTCAATTTTATTTTATGCCTGAGAAAGTTCGGGATTGAACACAAGGACATGCTATCTAATTTACCTAGGTGTTAAATACTTATTTAAGCAATTAAATAGCGATCTAGGTCAAGTGAAGGCAATACATGAATAATGTATGAATTTTCAAAAGTATTATATAATTTTTATTACACGAATAAAATAGGAGGCATATTGCAATATACTATAAATGAACAAAGGCTCAATAACACTCCTGATTAATTGATTAAATAATTTGTGAGATTAATTAAAATTTCATGAGAATCAGGGTGTCTATGTATCAATCAACTACAAATTACTTCATTTATAAGGTTAATTATTAGACTGACTAGACAAGTTAAGCTCTCTAAAAATTTATGTGTGGAATAGATATCAAAATAGTGAATCAAATGTACCAAATTAAAGAGCATAAAAAGAGCTTTCAAATGACACCAATTTCATTAATATTGGATATATGGTTCACAAGATATTAATCAAACAAGACATGGGCATATTTGTAATAAAAACTAACTTATTTATTCACGAAAAGGTCCAAATGGATTAAATTGCAAATACAAAAAGTCGCATGGATATTTTTGTAAATTTTACTAAAGGCGGGACTAATATGTAATTTTGAAGAATTGGAAGGAACCTGCAAAATTTCCTCCTCGCTCTGTACACATGATGGCTAGGCTCAGAGTGGGGAGCAGGCTCAGACCACGTGTCGTTTAGTAGTATCTTAACTCTAGACTCAGAATCTCCAAGCCACAGATCTGAATCTTTGCTTCATAGAGATGGCGTGGCCTCAATTTGTTTTCGGCTCATCCCTAAATCAGATGATCTAACTATTGCCGGTTGTCCTCTCCAATCGAACTCCTTTGCGAGTGGCGGAGGATTAACGGTGCTCCGACGAGCCCCCTTCTGCTCCTCTGTGCTCTCCTGCAACTCCTGAAAGTTAGGGAAGCTTCCTTAAACCCCACGAAAGTGTTGGAGATGAGGGCTAAGGCTGAAGATGGTAGGAGGGCTCTAATGATGGAATCACATCAGAGAAGATAGAGTCGAACGGAGTTCCTTGGAAATCCCTACCATTCGAGTACCTGTAAGGGTTAGAACAAAAGACAAAGCTAAGGTGTAGATTTTTGAATTGAAATGGGGTGAAATGAAGGGGCTGAAGAGGGTGGGAGAAGGAAGCCCCAAGTGGGTCACTGACCTTTGCAAGGTTGATGAATATCAAGGCGGAATCTGTCGTGGAGAAGTGGAAAGATCTACTGAAAGGTAACGCATGATGGATGGATTAAAGGCGAAGGTACATATGACTTTAGATGATGAAAGGTAACGCATGATGGATGGATTAAAGGCGAATGTACATATGACTTCAGATGATGGAAATGTAAAGATATGGATGGGCAATAAAATGACGAAAATGAAGAAAAGTAAAAAGGGGAGACTTACCTTGAAATGGAGATGGTGAATTCAACGACTTGCACACTGTTAGATCCATTCCTCATCGATCGTGCAAGAAGGTCCGCTTTCTTCCTTCTTGATCTCTATATAGCCTCCATTTTGTATATCTGCTTTTGTTTTCTTCCTTCCATCTACCGTTCCATTCATCCACCTCGTTCCGTGTGCTCTCCTTACTTAGGATGTACTTTGTCCTACGTATAGGGGAGGTGGACGAGTCGAGTGTTCTTTCATCGTTCTGTTCCATCACTCTTGTTGTCGCCTATGCTTAGGGATGTTTCATCCTAAGTATAGGGGGAGTGATGCGTACATTCTCCCAACGTATTTTTTCTTTTTATCAGTTTCTTTTTATTAATCCCTTCAATTCTATCCTCTCATGTTGATATTTTTGTCTATAATTAGGAATATCTTATCTTAAGTATAAGAGGGGACAGATCGAGCTGTGATTCGTTCATTCCCATCCTCGACCCTCTCTGCATGTTGTATATAGTCTGCTATACTTAGTATTATTTGATCTAAGTATAGGGGTTGATTGACTTCTATTCTTCTGTTCATTATTCTTTCATTGTTATAGTATATACTCTTTTATACTTAGTACGAGTTATGTCTTCTTTTTTCTCTTCGATCTATGAGGACATAGCTCAAGTTAAGTATATGGGGCAGTATATACTTTGTATATACTTTAGCCATAACTTGTACTTTCATATTTTTGAATAGTATGGCTAAAATACTTTATATTATTATTCATTAACAAACCAATTCAAATATGTATAAAAATTCTTTGTTTATACTAATTAATAAACCATGTTAAAAATGTTTTGCAAATGATTTAAAAAATAGTTGGAAAATATTTGAAAATTATTTTATAAACCTATTTGGAGAACTTTTTGTAAAATATTTTCAACCTTTCTAAAAATGATTTGCTTGTACAACTTTCTTTTCTTTGTTTGAATAAAATGATTAAAAATATATTTTCAAATGATTTGGAAAACGGTTGTAGGAATACTTTGAAATATATACATATTATTTGAAAAATCTTTGCAAAATTATTTTCAAATTTTGTAAATATTTGTAAAAGTTATTTGTCAAACTAGTTTTCAAAATAAAGTTTGCGAAATTGTTTGGAAAATTCTTTTCAAATTATTTTGGGAACTTTGTAGCTAATAAAAGATTCCTTAACTACCTTGTGAAAATATTTGTGTATACAAATTGTAAAAATAACTAACATATCTATTGTGAATCCTTCCCTCATTCTTCTAAATAATAAAATGCACTCCTGTGTAAATATCTGCACATAATTACTTCACTAACCTTTATTTAAAATTCCTAAAAAATTGTAAAATTAACAACCTATAAAAATTTGCAAGATCTTTTAAAAAATTACATAAAATTTTCAAAACTTTTTCAAAAATCCATAAAAAGTTCAAAACTAGAAAATGCATCACATAAATATTTTCTAATTCTGCATAACAATTGCATTTTTCGGATAGAAATCGATAATTAAACTAGTCTAAATAAAATCCGAAGATTGGAGCTTGGTTGGACCCTAATCTACTTAATCACATGAACCTTAGAGGAACTGAAATTGAGGCACTTCAGGTCTACTAGACTTAATTCTTTGGGAACCATAAGACTTTGTTTAATATATTCTTGACTGCCTAAGTAGAGTATTTTGGAGCACATGCATGCCTCTTGTTGATAATGACCTAGCTTCCACACATGCAACTTACAATTTGCTCACCTTAGTTGAAGTGGTAGAGGGATGGATTTGCAGATGTGAGACACAAGCCAATGGAAACATCAGAAGTCACATATTTTTGGCCATTGTATCCCAACCCGGCCAAAAGCAAAGAGGTCCAATGACTGAATATCATAGGTTGCAATAATACTTCAAAAGAGGGGCAATCTCCTGGCTCAATAGGAAAAAGTTCATACATAAATGTTGTTGTATATAGTTTTCAAAAAGGAATTTTATCACTTGTGCCCCTCCGAGATCGTGCAAATTCAGTTATGCCCCTATCTTTTTGGTAATATCAGTTGTGCCCTCAAATTTTTGCCATATTTTCACTTGTACCCCTCCGGTTAGTTGTCGTTCATTCCCATTGTAAACAGACGTTAACTTTGGGACATAATGGAAATTAAATTAAAAGTAATGTTGAAAAAAGTCATTTTCTCATCTTCCTCCTTCCCCATCCTCTTCCTCCTCTCCCATCTTCTTCCTCTTCCTCCCTTCTCTTCCTCCTCCACCTTCCCAGAGCTCCTCCCTTCTAGCCTCCCCCTCCCCCTGCTCCCCGCCGCCCCCGAGCCTCCTCCTGCGCCGCCCCCTGCTCCTCGCACGCACCTTCGACTTCTCCTCTGCCGAAGAAGCTGCTGCCGAGCGTCGCCCCTGCCACCCCCACGCCCCTCCGTTGCTGCTCCCCCCGCCCCTGCCCCCGCCGGCCCGCGCCCCCTCCCGCTACTGCTCCCCCGCCCCCGCCACCCCCACACCCCCCACTGCTGCTCCTCCCGTCCCTGCCCCCGCCGGCCCGTGCCCCCCCCGCTGCTGCTCCCCCCGCCACCGCCTCCCCGTGCCACCCTCCCGCTGCTGCTCCCCCCGCCCCCGCCTCCCCGCGCCACCCTCCCGCTGCTGCTCCCCCCTCCCCCACCACCCCACGCCCCTCCTGTTGCTGCTCCCCCCGCCCCTACCCCCTCCACCCTCGCCATCCCCGCGCCCCCCTCCCGCTGCTGCTCCCTCCGCCCCCGCCCCCCCGCTCCACCCTCCCGCTGCTGCTCCCCCCGCCCCCACCACCCCTGCACCCCTCCCGCTGCTGCTCCCCCCGCCCCTGCCCCCTCCACCCTTGCCATCCCCGCACCCCCCTCTTGCTGCTCCTCCCCCGCTTATGTTCTCGTCCGGCAGCACGTCATCCTCCGGCCCCTTCCGCCCTCCTCCTCCACCTGTGGCTGAAACTGGAGAGAGTTTTTTTGTTAAATTTTGAAAAATTTTTGACTAATTGATTCATAAAAAGTCATCAAAAAATTCAATAAAATCCATCGTTTGATCCGTAACGAGTGATATGTCCGTGGAAATGTAAAATTTTTGAAGATTTGATGGATGCACGAAGGTGTTAGTAAGAGAGAGAAATTATGAAGAGAAGGAAGAAGAGCAAATGAAGGAGGAAGAAGATGAAGAAGATGTATGGACCATAATACCCTTCTTAACCACACCATGGTTTGAATAAACCATGGTTATTTTAATTTTTTGAAGGTCAATCTGACGGAAGGGCAAAACTGATGATGGAGCAAGAAGTGAGGGGCACAACTGATATTACCAAAAAGATAGGGGCATAACTGATATTGCGGTATCTTGGAGGGGCACAAGTGATAAAATCCCTTTCAAAAAAAAACTTCAAAAAAAAAAGATGGGCAAAAACCAAAGAAAAATTAATTCTCGTCGGAGCACGTACATATCTGTGTAGTCAAATAAGCAAGCTTGAGCTTTAAAGACATGCATTTGTGAATATGCAACCAGATAACTTGGCTACACTTGTTAAGCATCTTAGGATAGGTAGCTACACTGGATATCGTCCATTCTTCTCTCCACCTCCTCTTCTTGAGCCGGCTATACTTGAACTTAGAAGGGAATATCCTGCTTTTCGAGGAAATAGTTGCTGGATTGGGGAATTAGGGTTGCCATGTTGGAGAAGGTTGACTTTTACCGCTTCAACTGAGGAGAGCTTCATGTCACTTACATTGTACAAGGCAGATTCATAGTCATAAGGGTTTATGTATGTCGTCGACTTGTTTTGACCTAGCTATTGAGGAGACTTAAGCAGAGTTTTATGGTTTCTAGAGGTTGTTGAGTTTCAAGTCTGCTTCCTATTAAGGTTCTGACCGCACCTAATTTCCAAAGGTCCGACTGAGCTCTAAACTTTGATTTTGTGAAGATAAGTTTGAGAATTAAAATCAATCAACTTTATTTTCTTTTTCTTTTCTTTATTTTATTTTCTATACTTATTACATAAGCATTGTTAGGGTCCCGCAAAGACAATATGGGGAGTGATGAATCTCCATTTCATCACCTTTATTATATCATTTTGAACTTAAAACTCTAGATAAATGCATGTATCATTAGTTTATACAAATAACAGTCATTATTTATTGTGTAAATATTGTATAAAAGATTATATTTAATGTTAAATAATAGAATAAAGGAAAGAAAAGAAAACAAATAAAATATCAAAGGCATTTTATGACCCTAAACCCTGAGACTAAGTCAAGAATTGACTTGATCGAGAAGGAATAAAGTAGGGTGAGATAAGGGCCAATAAACCAATAAAAACCATATTTACTTATTCTTTAATAAGTCTATTTTAGGACCTATTTTATTCTTTATTATTTATACATCACATCAATAAACTTTGTACATAAAACATGTAGATAAAAATGCAAACAAGAATACAAAATTTATTTCGTATAAAAATAATATAAAATGTATATTATACACTCAAAATAAAAAGCCAAAATTCCAACTTCAGAAACATGTATCTCCTCCATATGAATTCAAAATGAACCAAAATCATCTTTAATTATATATAACTTTTTACTAGTCATTTAGTGAACATGGTTTCATTTAATTTGGAGTTAAGATGTAAAAAATAGGTTTTGGACCCCTATTGTACAACATACTTAAATAAAATATTCATTTTATTTATTCCCTATATTTTCATAGTTTTATATATTTTTATAAAATTGTAAATATTATATATATCACATTTACATAATTTAAATAAACTAAATTCATCAAGAAGAAGATAAAATAAGCAAGTTTAGTATCATGCATAGACGAATTATATATACTAATACATGTATATATATAAAGGGGGAATCCATTCTTTATTCTTTAATTTATTTTATATTTTTACTTCCGTGTAAATATTATTCATATTGCATTAAAAAGATTAAATAAATTAAAACCACTAAAATAAAATTTAAAACAAATACTACTTCAAAATGCATAGATGGAAAATACCTATATATACATACAAAGATACACATATAATTAATTAAGTACACGAATAAACTAAAAAATACAATAAAAATATATTTAAGTATATATAAATAAGTTATAAATTATGTATATAAAATAATAAAATCTAAAATACAAAATAAGAATAAAATAAATAATATATAGGTAAATATATCTATAACTACACTTGTAAATACTAACTTATAATAAATAATCTCAAAATAATAAATAAAAATAGGAATTAACTACTACATGAAATAATAAACATTTTTATTTTATACTCAAAATTTAATTAATTAATTCATTTATTATTTATTTTTTAATTTTACAAAGCATTTTCTATTCTCTATTTCCTGGTTGGCCCACGTGGACCAACCAGGGTCTCCCATTCATCGACCGTCAGTCAACTGTGCCCTTTGACGCCTCTGCTGCATTAGAACCATCAAGTCCCCATCTTCTCCTTATTTTCTCAGGCAACTTATCACTCTAATCAGCATGATTGTTCACGAAAATCAATCCTTGATCAAACCTAAAACATGCCATAGCCCTAAAACCTCTGTACATACCCTTAATTCATTACTAATCCCTAGTCAATAAGCACCCTCCGTGATGTGCATAAATAACCTTCATCGCCTCCCAACACCGTTTGATCTCCATTTCACATCTCGAGCCCCTTCATTCGAATCGCTAGAGCTCCATGTAACAGCTGGGAGGCTCACGGAGGGTCTTGCGCGGAGTAGAGAGGCAGAATTGGGCAGTCTAGGTGGATCTCTCGACGACAACTCTGCTCCCTGGAATAGCCAGGTACTAGCTGTCTTTACCTAGCTTTTTACATCACATTTTTTTATTCCATAACAAAATCGTAGGATTAGTTTCATCTATTTAGCCTTATTTTTCGCCAGAGCTCTCTGCTCCGGTCATATTCAGACATGCAATCGATAGTCTCTGACCCACCTTCCATGTTCATTTCATCCCCCTTCACATTCTCCATCTCTCGAGCCACCTTTCACCCTAATCCTGCACTTTTCCATCGATCTCCATCGAAGCACCACCGCCCCCTTCATTCCCTTTATGCCACATCTTCAAAAAGGCTCGAGGCACGCCATCTCAAGCCCATGAGGACTTTTTTGCAAATCCTTGGCCAAGAAGATGCACCTAGGGGGCAAATCGAGAGAAGAACTTTATTCCCATGTGCTGAATAAAGCAGACCCCTCCAAGTTCCCAACAATGGGACTGATGAATCCACATTTCATCATCTTTATTCTGTCATTTTGGCCTCAAAATCCCTAGCAAATGCATGTAAATACCCTTAATTTCCGCATCTTAGCATTTATGCATGTGTGTGTAAATAGTGTATAAAATACAATTTTTAAAGCCAAAATAAAAGAATAAAGAAAAGAAAAGAAAAAGAATAAAATATTGTAAATATTTTATGACCCGAAACCTCGAGACCTAGGCATTTAGATGAGTAGGTCGACAAGACATAAAGTAGGGGGAGATAAGGGCCAGAATACAATAAAAAAACTTTTATTTAATTCATTCGTTATTTATTTTTGGGACCTATTTTTAGTTCCACTTTTTATACTCCGAATAAAGAAACTTTGAACATGAAAGTTGTAGATAATTGAATATAGAAAAATATAAAATTGATTTAACTAAAAAATAATATACAGATAAAAAGTTATGGTATGAATAAAATTCCAGAATCCCAACTTCCCAGACATGTATCTCTCAAATAAAAGCTCGAAACACATCAAAATTACCTTTAATTGTATTAAATTTTAATAATCTATTTAATGAAGTGGTTTCGTACTTTGTGGATCTACAGTTTGAAAGTTGAGTTTTGGATCCCTACTGTATACTAGTACAGATTAAAATATTCATTTTATTTATCATTCTTTATTTTTATAATTTTATATTTTTGTAATTTTGTAAATATTATTTACAATATATGTGTATATTAAAATCAGAATAAAAACCTAAAGAAAATACAAAAATAAAAACACTGTATATAATACATAGTTATCATATCTATACATATACCTATAACATTAGTACTCCTATTTTATTAAGTGTATAAAACACTTCAAAAAATAAAATAAAAATATATTTAAGTGTATAAAAATCTTTTATAAATTTATAAAATAATAAACAAAATTAATAAAATCAAATACACAAAGTAAAAAAAAAGATTAAAATATATAGATATGTATACCTATATAGGCCTAAAAAGGTAACTTGTATTTTTATACCTCAAAAATAAATAAAAATCATCATAAAATAATTCATAAAATAATAAACATTTTTTATTTTATAACCCAAAAGTAATAAATTCATTTGCTATTTTAAAATGACTTTTTAAATAATTTCTTCAGGATTTTTCCTGGTTGGTCCACGTGGACCAACCAGGAGGGTCCAAGAGTTGACCTCGGTCAACTCTCTGACCCGCCCCATGTTCCCTTGCCAGTCCTCGTTTTTAATCCCTGTTTACATATTCTTCGAGGTCAAACCACTCCTCTTTTCGTGTTGATCTCTTCTGCAATGTTGTTCATCGATAATCCATGTTGCACGGCCAGAGCTTTCCTAGGGCCAAGGACCTTCGATTTGCTCGCTGTCCCTTGATTTATGGAGCCTATCCGTCAACCCTTCATATAGAACCCTGACTTTCCCATTCAAGATCGAACCCCTTTGAACCACCATTCTCATCCCCTATCGTGCGCCACTGAGAGTAGGAGGTGACAACTTCATTTTCTGGCCGTCAGGAGGGTCGTGGAAGGTCGAGGAGGTCTCCACCACCTCCGACGAAGCTCGCGGTCGAGGTTCCCCACCTCATGTGATACCACCTTCGAGGACCATGTTTTTTCTTCATTTTCTTTTGCTCTTTTTGTTTGTCGTAGTCCTAGTATCAAATTCCCATCATCCGCTTCGCGTTTCACCGTTAGATCACCTCATCGACCACCTTGTCGGAGCTCGCTCCGACCACCACTCCCTTTTCATCGTCTACGTGTCCATTTCACCTCCGCGAGGTCGAGGCACTTTGCCCTCGACCCTCTCACCCTTCTTGCAGGTCCAGAGACACCAAGGAGAGACTGGGGGCTCACTTTTGAGCCTCGCCGGAGGATCCAGGAGCCCTCCAGCTCCGCCGCCTCCTCCCGCGAGCTCCGGCTACTGCCGGAGATTTTTGGAGCCACCTGGAGCTAGAGGAGGACCGCAGGAGCCTGCCAGCCAATTTTGGAGCCCAAAGATCGCCGGAGGACGGAAATTGAGATCGGGGAAGCTTGCCTTGCCGACGCTGCTTCCCGGTTCATCCTCCGCCCGTCCCTGCCGTTGGATCTTGGCCGGGACCCAGGTTGCACAGCTGCCGTTGGATCTTCGCCCGCCCCCACCATTCGATCAGCCTTGGAAGATCTAATAGTAATCGTCGATCGCAAACCGTTATCGCCCGTCCACGTGCCGCCATGTGCCAAGTGAAGGGACAAATGCCGTCGGATCGCCCAAGCGTGGCTATTTTGCACTTAAACCCTCGCCATTTTGTGTATTTATTTATTAGCATAAAAACTTTCATTTGCAGTATTAAAGTATTAAAGTTTTGTATTAATAACATTTAGACCCCCGTACTTTGAGTATTTGCAAACAGGTCCCTATCCACGTCACCTTACGTGACGCGCGCACGTGGGGTGGTGGACATTTTGTAGTGACCCCCCTGCAGGTCTTGTTATTTTGTTTTAGTCCAGGAAAAGTTTTATTACGTGTAATATGTTTAGATATTTTGCAACTTAGCCCCTCAGGCTTTTTCTTATTGCTTTTAGGTCCCCCCAAGCGCGTGAGTACTACGTGCGTAGAAGGGACTTTTGCACTTGTACCCTTGCGTGTTTGGCTATTTGCGATTGGTCCTAGATTTCTGTAAATTAGTTATATATTTTGTGGGAAAATTGCACCGTGGTCCTTGGACTTTTGGATATTTACATATATGCCCCTGCTAGTGTTGATTTTTCTATTTGTTGTCTCTATTTATTTCATGCATCTAAAAAGTTCGAAAAATGACCAAAAAATGGGCATAGATCCTATTGTGTTGCTCTTTCACGCCATATTTTTAGATTGCATTTTTATTGCATTTTAATATTTATAAAATTCAAAACAAGCATTTTCTCTACTATCTGCATTAGAAAATACATAAAATTATCAAAACCCCTTGAAAAATTCCAAAAAAAATATTTTGTGTGTTTCTATGTGTTGTAACTTCAATCCAAAAATCACTAAAAAATTCAAAGTAAAACCCCTAAAAATAGGAAAACACCTTAAAACTTCATAAAAATATCAAAAACTCCAGAAAAATCCTAAAAATACAACTTCGATCTCTGAATTTTCTCTGTTTCTCTATCTTTATTTTAAAAATAATTTGAGAAATTTTGTCTTCTATTTGCTATTTTATTTCTCCATTTTTAGTTTCATCCTTTTATTGTATTCACTGTTTTCAATATTTTTGACTTTAAAAATACAAAGACATAGGAAAAATATATAAAAATCAAAAAACATTATAGAAATATAAAAAGACCAAAAATATTTTATTTCCTGATTTTTGCTTATTTTTACCTGTTTTTCTATATATATTATATCACTTTTTCCTTTATTGTCTATATACTTCATCAAAGAAAAGAAAATATAAAAATACACTAAAAATAAAAAGAAAATAAAAAAATCAGAAAATAAAAAATAAAATAAAATAATATATATAATTATAAACCCACAAAAAATGGCACATTTGTAGAAAAATACATCACTTTCATTTTAGAGCATTGATTGCCCGATCTGTCCTACTTATTCCCTGTGTTTGACATATTCTAATACTTGTACCTATACACACATTTATTGTAGAGTTATAATAATATTTAACTCCACATATTGCTTTTCATTGTTTGATCGTTGTTGTGGGTTAATTTTTGACTTAATCCGGATCTCGTGTGGTCGATTCAACGACTGAGTTCCCGCCTTGTGTGGAACTTAAGACCACTGATTTTTGAGTTAATTAGGGACCTGGGCCACTTTAGTGCCATCTACAATTGCGGTAGAGTACCAGGAAGCAGATGAGCCAAGAAGCAAAGTCGGAGACCCATCCAGCTGCCCGAATTCTTCGATCGAAGTTCAAGGCTTGTTCTTCCCTGTTCTTCCTCTTCACCTCACAGCTATCTGATGGAGAGGTGGCTCCAGATCTTTTCTCCACCGTAGGATTAGTCACGAAACGATGCATCCACGAGTCGTTGATTAAGTTAAGTGGCACCTACGTGGCACCACTACAGCTGCTCCCTTCCATCGATTGAGGGGTAAAATACGTATATGCCCCCCTACAATTTTATATATTAATATCAACAGTCAAGATTTCTTCTGTAGTTGTAAAATTTATGTAATAAATGAACTTCAGACCATGCATTTGTTGTGTAGTATATTTTGGCCCTTGCCAGCTCAGCTCATGTGACCCCCATGTGAGCTGAGAATTTTGCACGCATACCATTTTGGGTTTTGTAATTGTAGTTTAATATAAAAATGTAAAGCCCAGTTATAAAGTTTTTGGTAATTTACAGATAATTCCTCGCATTTAATTTTAATTTCAAAAATGCCTTTATAGTTTAGTATTTTTGTGTTTGTTTTCTATTTTCTAAAAATACCATGTGTGCTTCAAAACTATGAAAAAAATAGGATAAGCTGCTTGCTTGCTTGTTCATTCACCCTATAATATTTAATTCGCATTTTATGTACATTTCCTATTTATGAAAAATAAAAAGGAGCATGTTTTACCCATGTTTGTATTAAAAAATACCTAAAAATTATAAATCTTTTTTGAAAAATTCCAAATAATTATATTTTTTATTATAATATTCATAACTTCAGACCAAAAATTCTAAAAATAAAAAAAGAAAATCATAAAAAAATTAAAAAGCTCCAATCTTGATAAAAATTATAAAATATCTTCAAAAAATCCAAAAAATATGTCTTCCTGTGTCTGAGTTTTACTTATATCATATATTAAATATAAAATCAGTTTTGAGGTATTTTGGACTATTTATATATTTTAAAACCTTAAAACATTCGATCTATTTATTCCCTATTTTGAGATATTTTGGATATTAAAAATACCTAAAAATTAACAAAATTACTTGGAAAATCACAAAAATAGTAGAAAAATATAAAAAATATTAAATTTATTATTTACTGAATTTTGATTAATTTTATAATATTTATACATATATTACCTTATATTATATTGTATATCTATATATAGTTATATATAGTTTATATTATTATAAATTACTATATATGCCCTATTAATATTTTTAATACCTGTAAAAAATAAAAAGGATTGTGCCTTCGGGTATTTTCTAGATTTTGACATTATACTATATATTTATTACCTAATCATCTATATTCTATTTATATAGCCTATGTAATCTTGTATATATATATATATATATTATATTAAAAAGAAAAAAGAATATAAAAATAAAAAAACATAACTGAAATTAAAAATTATAAAATTAAAAATATAAAAAATATAAAAACAAAAACATAAAAAACCATAATCAAAAACCCATTTACAATAAAAAGACAATAGGGAATCATGTTTTCTCCTTGTGATCGATACTCTACACATACTTACACCTATATACATTATAATACATTTTAAATCCACATTTTATTCTACATTGCTTGATTTATATTATCAATTAATTGTTGATTGATTTGGGGTTTCGTGAGAGATCATCTCAGCGACATCATATCTTCACCCTCTGTGAGGATATTATTTTAGACCCTTGCAAAATCCAATTCATCAACCATAAAAGTCTTAATTATCTATTCTCTCAAAAATATCTGAACATGAGACAATGATGGTGGATAGAATTATTAGAAGATTATGATTTTTTGTTGAAATATCATCCATGAAAATTAATGCAATGACTGATGTGCTCCGTTGGAATGGGAGTAAGAAGACGTACTATGTCTATGGTTAAAGTCCTATGTAAGCATCACGAGCATGGATAAGCTACTAGGGATATGAGGAAGACATGAGAGCTAAATATCATAACTTTTTAGCAAGTTCTTTGAATCGTAAATTTTTGGATGAAATTTTGTAAATAGGGTAAAATGTAATAACTTATAAACCAAGGGTCATTAACATCAAAGTTTCAATAAAAAGAGGCACGTTGCAACATGCAAGCCTTGTACGCATGGGCCAGTGTGTCTCTCCGTAACCTCCCCCTTACTATAAATAGGGATGGGATGGGGGTATGTAAGATGCATCCCTAAGGAAAGAACAACAAGGGAGAGGGAGAGAGAGTCTATGGGTTGCAGATGAATGCTAGGAAGAGCAAACTTTTCCGCCCCAAGTATTTTTGGGATAATCTCACATATACTTTACAGATCGGCATCCTCTCCCGGTCCCTGCCAACATTCTATTTGGGTATTCTCCTGCATATGGGGGAAGTCTTATTCATAGGGAGTTGGAGGACAAGGTTAGGGTCCTGCTTGGGGGCTGGAAGGCAGCAACCCTAACCATGGCCGGTCGTGCCCAACTTCTTTGATCTGTGGTGGCGGGTGCTCTTCTATATTGGACAGCTAGCACCCTCATCCCTCGTGGTGCTGTCCGAAAAATTGATATGCTATGCGCGAGTTTCTTGTGGAATAAGAATCATCATGATATTGCATGGAACACAATATGCCTTCCTAAGCAGGAAGGAGGGATTGGGATCCGGTCCATGGCTTCCCTCAGGAAGGCTATGGTTATTTCTTGGACTTGGAGACTGCTTACTTCCGACACATCCATCTAGTCGTCCTACATGAGGAGAAAATATCTCCACTCTTGCATGTTGTGGGACGTTGCTGTTTCCCCCTCACATAACTATGTCTGGAAGGAGATCCTGTGCGGAAGGGAGACATTTTGTACTGCTATTCGATCCACCTCACACCCCATACAATGGACTTACTCCCCAAACTGGCACTCCTCTGCTAGCGCGATGGATCTCATTCGGGCGCATGAGACTCCTAAGGCATGGGCCACCTTGGTTTGAGGTAAGAATATTCCCCCAAGGTTTGCGCTCACCCTCTACAAGGCGGTGCAGGAGCGACTTCCAACCACGGACCGGCTTGCAGACTTCCACATTTGCCCTCATACAACATGTTACCTTTGCCTCTCACAGCCGGAAACCCATGCACACTTGCTTTTCGATTGCAGCTTTTCCAGTGGTGTTTGGACAAGCTCCTGTTACAGACCCAGATTGGTGTCTCCTCCCGTAGCACCGCTGAAGGATTTCTTGGAATGGATTGCCTCTTTCCAGGCTCCCATGAGCAGAGAGCGCTTAAGCATCACCCTTGCTGTGGTCGTCGCCTGCATTTGGGAGGAGCGAAACACTCGCCGTTCGAACGGTGCACAGAGCTCCGCTGAGATGATTGTCGACAAGGTTGTGCAAACGTGTCGCCTGTTATATTGAGCCTCAGTGGTGGGGTTTCTTTATCTCCCTGGACCAAAAATGCTACGACGTGGATTGCTTGCTGCAACAAGTCCATCATCTTTGTTTTCTTTTGACCAGTTGTAAACTAGGCCGTTAGCGCCTCATCGTAAATCCGGTTTACAAGGAATACACACTTATTTACCAAAAAAAGAGGGAGAGAGAGATAAATAGAGAGAGAAGACGCGAGATTGAGAGAGAGGTAGAGAGAGAGAAAGGAGAGGCGAGAAAGAGAGATAGAGAGAAAGAGAGGATAGAAAGTGAGGAATAGAGAGATAAAGAAAGAGAGAAATATATTGCTAAAATTAGGTAGAGAAACTATCATCGGTATGGTTACTCTTCTCTTTTAGTTGTTCAAATTTTATCATACAATTATTTTATCATGGAAGATATTTTATAATGTCATTATGATTACATAATTGCATAATTTCAATCATATGTGATCTTGTTAAATATCGACCTTGAAAAGGCAATTATTCCACGTTGTCATCGTATCAACGGGTCGGATAATTATGTATATGATGTAGTATGATGTATATATATTATGAAGTATAATCGATTATATTGTATTAAAATAATATATGGAGATGCTACAGAGATTATTATGATTAGGCCAAAGAGGCATTATTGTACCTTATCAAATTTAGGAAGGGTATGCATGTTTTAACATTATGTACTCATAAATATATACGTTATACTCTAATTTATTAATTTTCTTGGCTGAATATTGTCAAGTTGAGACATGATTCAAACAATGCAATTATAAAATAAAGTATAATAAGGAATGACACCATAACAACATATGTACCTAAGTGCTACATTAAGGCTACGTTTGGTTGCAGGGTAGGGCAGGGTCGGTGTACCCCTCCTTCCAACCCTTCCAATCCTCCCCACAGTTTACTATTCACGGGGTTACCCCAACCCAGCCCATCCCTGCAACCAAACGCAGCTTAAGGCAGGAGCCACCTCTAGAATCTATTATGTTGGGTCTTAAGGGACATTATCGGCTTAAAGAACAATACCTTCCAGGGGTGTCATATTCAATGGAATCTTGTGGAAAGTCCACTATTGAGTCAATACCTATTGTCATCATGTTATAGTAGTGAATTATCGACCGTCATGTTAGTGGTAAGTAAAATGTACCCTATATGTATATTAGGGTAATATTGATCGAATAATGGAAGTAAGAAGGCATATGTGAAATATTGATCATGAAAGTATGGAGGTGAAATATTTACCATAATAATATGAAGGCATGCATGAAATATTGATCAATAAAGTTTGATTAGCTTATGTTGTCATTTTCAAGTTTTCTGCTCATAAAAATGTACATGTTGAAATACAAGTGATTTTCACGATAAGTTATACTATTTTTGTCCAATTTTCTTACAAGTTATATTGTCAATTTTCTCGTGAATTGTATCAAGTAATTGTCAAGTCTGTTATCTATCGATACCATATTAAGCTATTTTGCTTAGGAGCATTTGTCTCGCTCTTGCGGTTTGCCCTATTATATATTCATCCGAGAAGTGAGGTGCTAAAGATGCATTAAAAGGAAGAACAAAAACTTTAATTCGTATTAGCAGTGGTAGTATAAGTTTACCTTTCTTCTAGTTAATTGTAATATACTGTAATCATTCGTGACTCTGATAGATGTAATAAAAGTTATATCTTTTATGGCTTTAGTTGTGTCTCTGAACTGTGAAAATTTATATATGCACATAACATTTCGGACCTGGCGTGGCAAGTATTTACTACTTTCGCTGGCTACCCAGATTCAGAATTGTTACAGTTTATAGGTTCAGCTTGCTGGACATACAGCTAGTAAGGAGAGTGATGCATGATCTGTAGTTTGTCAGAGGGTTATCGATGTCATTGCTTATTTTAGTGCTTCATTATAGGGAAGTTGCAAAAATTACAGTTGGCCAACAATCGAATCTCTCGGGACGACCTTTGGGATGATCTACCATGTTGACCTTGGTGGGATATTTGGTGCTTATCAGCAATTACTTCTTAGTACAAAAATTTTATTTTCCTCCTTAACAAAATCGGATTTTCCATACATTTTCTATTGAATTTAGTATTTTAATTTTTGTTAGTGCTATAACCATCAATCATAACAACAGGGATACCAAGTCGTCGAGATTGTTAATTAAGCCAAGATCGTTAATTAAGGAGTCAAACATTTTAAATATCTTATGGAAGCCATTTTCACCTATATTTGGTAAAAAATAATAGGTGAAAATGACGTTTATTTTATCTAAGTTTGTAAGGATAAATTTCTAAAATATTCCTCCCGAAGGTTCTTGTCTATATTTTTGAGAAATAATAGAAAAGTTATAGTCAAGCATAATAGTATCTCATACAATTTGAAGTTAAAAATGTGACCTTTCTTTTAAGTATCTTCTACTTTCGAGAATTACATTTATGACATTTGACTATTAATTTTCATATGATATTCTTTTAATTCATGACAATAGATTATGACATGGATTACCTCTATTCGTTTTCCAATTCCTATATGGGTAATTCTTACAAGAATACAAATATAAACAAACATGGTGAGTAAATACAATCAAAGTCAGAAATAATAAAAAAGGTAAAATGTAAATTCAAGTAAGTTGAAGGATGATATCAAATAAGAATATTTTCGATATCATATACTTAGTGCATTCGTTGTAGTTAGCAGTTCCATTCTCTTCTAGTAGCACTACTTTATTGCGAATCATTAAGAATAAGTGGTTAAAATCGATACGATAAATGTACTAATTTATCTTATTTTAACAGTCACAGATTTGATGTATTTTAATAAATTTAAATGTATTTAAGCTTTACTTCAAGACAAATGTACTACTAAAAGGTCACTAATATGCATTTTGTAAAAAAAAGATAGGGACACACATGGCATTGTAAAAAAATAGGGGTATAAATATTATAGGAAAATATTTGAAGGACACCGATGTACAAACCTTCTAAAGATATGATGTATTATTTTTCATATTTATTTATATGATGTAGTGGTATACCTCGATTTAGCCTAATTGAACAATACGAACCAAACTAACAATACAACGGTTCCATCTTTTCTGATTTTTATAAACTGCAGATATCATCATTGATTCGATAATTCGGTTCTATTAATCTAACCATAAAAATAAAAAAGTGACGCCTGCCTAGTTTGATGTACTCTTGATTCAGGAGGAGTAAATCTATCCACTACGAGAGTATTACTAATTCAAAGTCTAGTATCCAAAACGGGAAGAGTTATATTCCACTTGCACGCAGAGCCCGAATTTGGTTATGTGGCTCTGACTTCTTTAGCAATTCAGTAAAGATGGAATTGAATTCGATTACCTGGAATATCATAAATGGGAACGGCTAAAATACTTGATGAGAATCTACAATTTAAATATATGCTAACCATGCTAAGGAATTTGTCTTTAAGCAATTGGTTGAATGAATGGGAAGACTTTTCTTGGCACTCCAATAAGAGGGTCAAATCGTGGGGGCTTTGGTCGGGTTGGGACCACAATAAGTGTTAGAAAATCGGAAGCGGAAGCATAAACATGGAAAAGATAAAGAAAGAATAAGAAAATAAGAACGGGATTTTCACGTGGAACCCTACTCCGTGAGGAGCGGGATGAAACCACGGGAGAAGCCCTCTACGGGGCGTGTTTGTCTATTGACTTTCTCAATGAGTACAGGAGGTCTGGGGCTCTTTATATAGCCTCTCCAGAGCCTCCAAGTCCCACCACTGGACGATGTGGGACTAAACACTGGATGGGGTAAATGGATCTCCTCCAGGATCCATTTACCCTGTTACAACACAATGGCGCATACTACTAATGCTCCAACACTCCCCCTCAAGCTGGAGCATGCAATGCTCAGCTTGGACAAACAGACAGGAACTCAACTCAACGCTACAAGACACTACGGACAATATCAACCCAACGCGCACATTGCTGCAGTCGAGGACGTTGCTTCTCATGCCGTGCAGGTGAGGAGGACGAACGGGCTGGAGTGTGAGTCAAATGAAGACTCGGAACCTGATCGTCGAGTCTGAACTTGCGCTGAAGTCTCCTCGTCGGAGAACTGGGTCTCTCCCATCTGGCTCAGAGAATGGTGCACTGCTCTGGTGTACCTATGATACCACATGAAAACCCTTACCCTCAAGGGAATGGTCCTCTGCTCTGGAGTCCCTATGGCTCACATGAAAACTCTGGCCGAACAACAAGAAGAATGATGGGGACCTCTGACAATGATGGCAACTTATGCTCATCTGAAATTGACCACACACTTGTGCGTGTCTGAAACTGGAGTCTCTCTATGGAGATCTCGAAACTGGGCCTCTCATCTTGGAGTGCCTCGAACTTGGACTCTGACCAATCTGTTGAGTCTGAACATCGGCGCATCACACCTGTGGACTCGGAATCTGAACTTTGAGTCTGAATCTTGCGCATGGATAATCTTCATCTGAAAACTGTCTTTGTAGAGTCTGAAACTGACTGGCCAAATGAAATCTGTCTCTGAACCGGAACTGCAACTGGAATCTGAATCGTCAGAGTGATGATGCCGAATAACTCTACATATACTCCCCCTTTCTCCCATACTTGTCGGAACATGAACATCGACCAAGTTGGGAGAAGACAAAGAAATACATAAATGGGGGAAAATAAAACAAAATAAGCCGTTACAATTTTTTTTCGGCTTATCAAATCATGAATTTTGATTCTCGTAGAATTTTATGCGTACGGCTTTTTCTTGTACGCGCCTTTTCTTCATCTTCTCCTCTTTTTTTTTAACAAACTTCTTTCCTTTTTTTTAAATTTCTCTCCCCTCCCTTTTTTTTTGCACTCATCCTTTTTTTTCAAATAATGATCCCTTTTTTTTCGGAATGAACAACCGTTGTGCCCCTTTTTCTTATCATCTGCCGCAGCCCCCCTTGGGCTTCCATTTTTTTTACGAAATTCTCGGCCTCCCCCCTCCTCTTTTTTTTTTAATACAGCTGACCTTGCAGCCCAAACATGGCTTTTACAGATTTTTTTTAAAATAAAAGCCAAGGGGCTCGCTCGGGCCCCTTTGAATAAAGGTGTGCCATCCGTTAGGGTGCGTTCTTTTGGTGGGTTACCCCCCACTTTGGGTGGGTAACCCTCCAAAACCCCCACTTTTAACCCACTAATGGGGCCCACTCCCTTCCCATCAAAAAAATATATATTATACCATCATATCATCTAAAAATCATAAAATACTCAACTTCTACTCACCATTCCAAACTTCAATACAATCACATCATAACAACCACCCACTTTTTCAAATTCCAATGCAATCATATCATAATAACTACCAACTTTTTCAAATTCCAATACAATCACATCATACAAACCCTCCCAACCCTTAACCCACCAACCAAACACACAAACACAAAACCGGGTTATCCACCCCTGGATAACCCACGAACCAAACACACCCTTAGGGTTCCCCTCACAGGAAACCCACGTGACGTTGCCGCCGCCGCCCCAAAGATTTGGGGCTTCTTGACTGCGCCGCCATTGGGATTCTAGACTTGGAGCGCACTGCTTGTGCGCGAGATGGAGCGCGATGGGCTATGCTCCGCCGAGGCTCTGCTTGGGGGCCTTCTCCTACCGCCACTGGATGGTGGCCACCTGCGCGTGGCCACATGAGCCGCCGCTGAAGATCTCGAGCACGAGGAATGGGCCTGGCTGCGGCTCCACCTGGAGGCCGCTGGGCTTCGCGCGAGGGGTAGCGGTTTTGCCGCGAGGAGTTCTGATGCCGCGAGGAGTAGCGGTTTGCGCCTGGATGTTGACTCGCGCGGGATCCTGCTTGATGCAGAACGGAGGGAGTGGAACCACCGCAGGTGCGCGCCTCTTGCTGCTGCACCGCCAGGGAGTTCTGATGCGGAGGTCTGCGACTGAGGGCTTGGTCCGAGAGGGTAGATGAGGCTCTGGAGAGGCGCAAGGGTAGATGGGGCTCCGCCAGGAGATCGGGCTTGGGGGTTGCGGCATCGCCACATGGATCGTGACACAGGGGGGGGGGGGGGGCGAAGCGATGCGCGCCTGTGCCCAACATGAACTGGATCATGACTCTGATGCGGAAGCCCTACGGTTTGCGGGAGCTTCAGGACACGCGGGGCTGTGCTGCATGATGGAGGAGATCTCCGTGATGGTTCCGTGCTGCGTCTACACATGGCTAGGAAGAAAGAGCATCGGCCCTTTGGAACATAACAGGATCTTAAAGAATATGGTTCCAGAAAAAAACTTGCACGAAAGGGATCGAGATATGCAGATCTGGAGATATCTCTCTTGGCGGGATCTTGAAAAAAAACTCAGAATAAATTTCCTCCCGAACAATCTTCAAGAACATCGAATCGAATCTCGAATACATAATAAATAATATAAAACTCCTCGAGAATCGAACCCGCTCTGATACCATGTTAGAAAATCGGAAGCGGAAGCATAAACATGGAAAAGATAAAGAAAGAATAAGAAAATAAGAACGGGATTTTCACGTGGAACCCTACTCCGTGAGGAGCGGGATGAAACCACGGGAGAAGTCCTCTACGGGGCGTGTTTGTCTATTGACTTTCTCAATGAGTACATGAGGTCTGGAGCTTTTTATATAGCCTCTCCAGAGCCTCCAAGTCCCACCACTGGACGATGTGGGACTAAACACTGGATGGGGTAAATGGATCTCCCCCAGGATCCATTTACCCTGTTACAACACAATGACGCATACTACTAATGCTCCAACAATAAGCTTAGTCTACAAACAATAACAGATGGAGACTATTACACAAAACTTCATTTTTGCTTACTAGCTGAAAATCGGGACTTCATAATTTTTAATATCTATGGACCTCCGGGAGAGAATGAGAAAATGACCTTTCTAACTGAATTAAATAGTTTAGAATTTGAAGAAGTTCCCGTGCTCATACTAGGGAAATTTAACCTAATTAGAATTAGAACAGAGAGGTTATCAAAGGCACCTCTCATGAGTTTTGATAAAAAATTTGATAAATGGATTAATGAGCAAGGTCTTTCAGAGTGCAAGGAAAGGGGAGTAAACTTCACCTGGTCAGGTTCTAGAGACTGTGGATCTTGGGCCAAACTAGATAGAATCTTAGCAAATATTCAATTCACGGAAGTACTACCTTCATCGAGATTCAAAACATTACCCAAGACATTTTCAGATCAATGTCCCCTCCTGCTATCTTGTGAAAAATTCAGATTAAAGAACCAAATTTTCAGAATAGAAAATATTTTGTTAGAAAAGCCAGACTTTATTGAGTTGGTAAATAGATCATGTTCCATTGAACAAAACTCGACTGACCCATTCCATAGATGGGCCTCAAAAATCAAGAGGAGGCTAAAACTTCAGAAGACATGGAAGAGAGAAAAAAAAGCAGGACATCACCAAAGAAATCTCAGCCATTGAAAACAGAATAAAATCCTTAGATATCGAGATCATGGAACCTGATGTTGAGAAGTCCGAGGACTAAAAAAACTCCATTAGTCGCTAGAAATCATTACGAATGTAAGAGTCAACCATTTGGAAACAGAGAGCAAAAATAAAATATCTGAAGGAGGGATTTGTAAATACAAAATTGATAAAAATCATAACTTCGAAGAACCGCACCAAAAATGAGATAATGGCACTAAGGGATAATAGAGGTCAGATGGTGAGAGGTTTAGAAGGACTAAGTAGGATAATCTTGTCCTTTTATAATGACCTTATGGGGGATAACTCATACTCCCATGTTATTTTGCACATTCAGAAAAATCTCGTTGCACCTACTACCTACTCTGAGATTCTTCTGGCCCCCTTCACTATGTCAGAAATCGAGTCAACAATTAGAGGATTCAAAACGAACAAAGCTCTGGGACAAGATGGTCTAAACATTGAATTCATCCGCAAGCTGTGGCTAACTATTAGGTTAGACTTCAAGGATTTGATGAAATGGATGCAATAAAAAAACTCTACAGGTAGAGAATTTCGTCACTTAAATAATGCACTTGTCTCCCTTATTTACAAGAAGGGAGCCACAAATGAGATCGAAAATTATAGACCGATAAGTCTAATAAATCTCCCTATTAGAATCATCTCAAAGGTTATTGCAAATAGGTTGAGATTAAGATCTAAGAAAATATTCCACAAACTCAATGTGCATTCATCAGGGGCAGATCAACAAAAGACGCCTTCCTAATGACCTCCACAATTATTGACTTTTGGAAGAGAACCGATACGAAAGCCATAATCCTCAAAATCGATTTTTGAAAAGCATTCGATACGTTGAGATGGCCTTTTATCTTGAGGGATCTAAAAGCCTTAGGAGCCCTGGAGATTTTTATTAATTGGATCAAAGCATTGTTGGATACTAGGAGGATTTCCTTCAAAATGAATGGCACTTCGATTGGGTTCATACAACAGGGAAGGGGAGTGAGACAGCACGACTCTATCTCTCCGTTCCTTTTCATCAATTCAATGTCAGTCCTTGATGCAATGCTTTCAAAATTAGCTGACGCTAGTAAATGCAAGGGGCTTTTTAGGTCAGGAATGGAGTTGAATGTAGCAAACATTCAGTTTGCCGATGATTTGTTAATTTTCCTTGAATATGACCATGAGACAATAAAAAATATATGCACCACAATAAAAATTTTTAGTAAATTGTCTGGCTTGGAGGTAAATAGAGTTAAATCAGAAATCATAGGAATAAATTTCAATGATTCTGAAATAGAAGAAGCAAAAATTATCAAGGGATGGTCGCATGGAAAATTCCCTATGAATTATATAGGTTTTCCACTATCCACAAAAAGACTGCAAAATGAGGACTTGACACATGTTATAGAGGGTTTCTCCTCAAAACTCCAAGGCTCGAAGACTAAATTACTACCATTGCCATCTAGAATCTGTCTATTAAATTCAACCCTAACTCCACTCACCACCCATATGTTATCGTGCCTAAAAATGCCAGGTGCGGTCTTGAGAAAAATCGACAAGATAAGACACAAATTCCTATGGAATGAAAACTCAGGAAACACAAATAGTGCGAAGGCGGCATGGAATAAAGTTACAAGACCGAAATCAAATGATGGTTGGAATATCCTGGAGCTACAATCATTTAATAATGCGCTACCTACCAAATCATTGATAGAGATTGTAGAACACAAAAAACCATGGATTTCGAAATTACCGAGTTTATTCATACCAGGGAGGCACAATTACACTAGATAGAAAGCTTACCGTTAACCAATCACCAGTATGGAAGGATATCTAAAAGGGGCTCGATTGTTGTTACCTGTTATCTCGAAAATCATCCATAATGGGGAAACTACCTTTTTTTTGGAAGGATCCTATCATAAACAACAGACATTTCAAGGTTGATTACGCTTAATGTTGGGCAAATTCAAGAAACAAAAAGGTCCCGGTAAGTTTAACTCTATTATCATGAAGACCAAAAACTAATTGGGTCAAACAAATAAAACAAATAGACTACCAGCCGGAATGGGAGCATTATGAATCAGTGAGAAAATCATTGATCAAATCTACAACAAATTGGAAGCAACTTCTGGTGACAAATGTATCTTCCCAACTTCAGAATTTAGGCACAAATTGGGCTTAAGCAAAACTCTATGGTGTTGTTATGTTAGGGGGTAAAACCCTTTTTGGGGTTTACCCCCCTTAATCCACTCTTTCTCTATCTAACGTGGGTCCCACATTAATTTTTTAATATATTAAATAAATTAATTCTCTTTCATCCATTTCATCGAAAAATGATATATTATACCATCATATCATATAAAAATTATAAGCTACTCAACTTCTACTCATTTTTCCAAACTTCAATACAATCACATCACAATAACTACTCACTTTTCCAAACTTGAATACAATAATATCACAACAAACCCACAACAAATCCTCAGTTTAACCCTCTATCAAAATACCAAAACACAAAATGGATTACCCCTTATCAGTTTAACGCACCCTAGCCCGCGTACCAAACGCGTTCTATATGGTTTGATGATCGATGGGGGTAGAAGAAAAACTTTCCACTCCATGTTCTGATCTAAAATATTTGACCCAAGAGTTACTTATTTTTTTATGGTTGTTGGCCCATCAAAAAATCATTACACAGGATTTGCTACACAAATTCAACATAATTGCAGTAAATAGACATCATTTATGTCTTAGAGATGGTGAAAACTATCTTCATCTATTTGAGGACTGCATAGTTACTAAAAGTATCTTCTTGCGTGCTGGATTAAATGCATCAATGATCAAGTTCAACCAATTTCTTTGCTCAATTTCGTCAACGGGGACCTATTATGATGATTGGAGGATTATATCATTAAAGAGATCAATCTAGTGGTCGATTTGGAAAGGTCGTTGCAAAAAGACCTTTCAAAACATTCAGGTCATGGTAAACAAAATTTGGTTGGAAGCATCGCAAATTTACATGGTGTGTTTAGGCATAAATCTGCCGTTGACTTGATGAGAATATGCAGCAAATACATGAGTTTTAGCACCTGCAAAGTTTTGAAAAAAAATCGTTTCTATATTTCATTTACTTCATTGCAGATACAACTCCAAAAAGTGATGCGAACAAAGAACATTGAGAACGGGAAAAAGAGGTGGACTTTAACATGAAAAGAGGCGCTAAGCGAAGCCAACAAAAGAACGAAAACTAAAATTACGGACCATTTGAAGCAGCCGGTTTCTAATTTTGAAAAGCCGGGAAGGTGGTCTTCAATTCCGTTCTTTTTGGATGATGCATTCCTTAGGGCCTATTTGATTGCAGGGTTGGATTGAGTTGAGTTGGGTTGGGTGAATAGTAATATGTGAGGAGGAAGTACCTTTATAAATAGTAATCAGGATTGGGCAACCCTGCAACCAAACAGGACCTTAGGATCAGTCTTGGGGAACGGTGATTTAGTACCAGCGCAAATCGATCTTTTGGACAAAATCCTAGTTTTTTTTGGTGATTTTTTGGTCGATCGCTTTTGTGCGATCACTGCTATGTGTGGTTGATACTGTTATTGTAACAAACTCTTATGATTCTGTCACTTTTTGATTATCAATGGATGATAGACCTTAGAATCGTTTTTTTCTAAAAAAAAGAGCACGTATTTATTTTTCTTTTGCGAAATTTATATGAAAAACCCAACATCGTGGATTGAAATTTCCTCGAAAATCCAAATTTTCTGCCTGTAACATCTTAGAAGCCAAAGAGTTGGCCAGTTGTAAAGTGAGTTTTTAAGTTCCATCGATGTTGACTTTCTTTGACACGTAAGATACGATTGATACAAAAATTGGATTTTAATAAATCCAATAGATATACAACAATATTTATAGATTTAATCCGGATGGTTGTCTTTTCATTTCAAACTTCTGTGCAAATCCTTTGTTATATTAAAAACAATAGCAGAATTTGTTGTGGTTTTTTTTGCGAAATATATCTCAAACTCCAACTGCTTGAATTCAATCTATGCATGAATTCAATCTATGATTAACTATCTAAATACGTGTCAAAATTTATTCAATTCCAATGTTTATACCGATTTTACGGTTAAGAATATATCCGTATTCGATCCGTCATCGTATCCGTTTTATATAGATTTTGCCATTCGTATCCGTATCCGTTTCTATAGAATCGTATTCGTATCATAGAAACTATACAAATATTGTAAAAAAGATATAGACTTATGTTATATAGGGTTAAAAAGTGATAGAAGTACCCTATCTTTTTTAGTAAATTTATATCAAGTATTTTCCATCCAATAAGTATATATTTAATTTGATTCTATATAGTATTTCTAACATTACTCGTATGCGATCAGTATCCGTTTTACATCCGCATCTGTTTTTTAAGAATATGATACGATAGTTTTAATATCCGTCAATATCCGTATCCGCATCCGTATTCGTATTGAAAAACGAATAAAATTACAATAATACCTATATCCATATCCGTATCCGCCCGTTTGCATCCCTAACGGGTTGGATTCTTGAAATGAATTAAAAACAATGGACAAAGGAACACATGACATGCTTATTTTTGATATAATCAGTGCAAGAAAACGAGTGGACGACATGGCTGGTTACCTTATTTGTTGGGCATGGAAGCAGTACCAACACTGCTCTAATACCAGTTGACGGGAATACGACCCACCGTATCGTCTCCTCTTGGATACCAGATGATGGATACACGAACATCTCCGGATACGGAAGCAGATTCAGATACGGCCACCACCACGGAAGCACGTGAAGAAAGAACAAGTAGATATAACGGTAGTCGGTCATCTCTCACGACCACCGGAGAAGAAAGATCACTATATAGATTGAGTACCACTTTCTCCGTTCTCTTATTCTCTTCCTCTCTTATCTCCCTATCCCCCTCCCTGTAGAGGTTACTTTATTCTTGCTAATGACGTTGTCCTCTTTTTATACAGTCCAAATACAAACCCATAGTCATATTCCCAATAAAAGTATAAATAGAATACAACTCAACTATATTAAAATTAGGAGTTCAATCTCATTAATATCCTAATATAACTCTAATCCTAACACTCTAATCCTAACATTATTGGGTGAGTATATAATCTACAACTAAGGCGCGAGAGGAGAGGGCACTGGTATTTTCTTTCCTACCAAAGAAGGAGATCTCCGTTGACTTTGAGTTGAGCATCAAGAGATGTTCGCTTCCCTTCGTCGATCTTTTGCCGGACTCTCACTCACTTCCGAACAGGAGGAGATCGTTGAAGATCTGGAGGATGCCGAGAAGAACTGGAATTGGATCCAGGCGGTCCTCGCTGAGGCGGAGAAGAGGCTGATACATGACGAATCTGTCCGGGAATGGCTGCGGGAGCTCAGAGATCTGGCATACCAGATCGAAGACCTTCGTGACGTGTGCGAGTACGAGGTGGTGGCCAGAGAAGTGCAAGCCTCTAAGAATGCCCTTTCTTCCTCCAGAAACGCCGGCACTTCTAGAAGGAGGAAGGTAGAGGAACCTGTTGCGGAGGTACGCCCCTCTTCCTTGTCCCCTCTACTCGATGCTTCCTTCCGGGAGCAGATCTCCCGTGACCTCCAGAAAATCAAGAAACAGTTTGATCTAGCAAAACGAAGGAAAGCTCTGCATCCGGCGGATGGTTTGAAGCACACCTCTAATGATTACGTCAATAAACATGAGTCCACTGGTCACCTTGTCGCGGATCCTGTTTTTCTTGGTAGAAATCGGGAACTGCAACAACTTCGCAATTTGTTAATTGCTGATTATGGTGATGACTTCAAGAATTTCGAATTGATCTTTGTTATCGGGATGGGTGGTATAGGCAAGACCACTCTTGCACAGCATGTATACAAGGATCCTGAGGTTATGCAAAACTTTGACAAGATTGGATGGGTTCATGTTACCGAGAATTTTGATGTGATCCGTCTTACCAAGGCCGTCATTGAAACTTTCTCCAAAAAAAGTTCTACTCTTAATGAGTTCTCTCCCCTGCAAGACGAGGTTACGGAATTGATAAAAGACAAGAAAGTATTGCTTGTAGCTGATGATGTATGGGATACCGAGGGCTGGGGGTCCTTTCTCGCCCCATTTCATCGTGGACCCCGAAAAGGAAGTAAGATTTTAGTCACGACCCGCTTCCCTCGAGTTGCCGATGGAATAAGGGCCGTGAAGTCCATCGAGTTGAGCAGATTGTCTGAAGAAGACGGATGGTCTCTATTGAAAGAACACGCATTTCGTAAGCAGAGCGATGATGCAGATAATGTCAAAGAATTGGAAATTTTTGGAAAGACAATTGTGGAGAAATGTGGGGGCTTACCTTTGTCATTAAAGCTTCTGGGAAGTCTTTTGCACTGTATGGGAGATGATGAGGTTAAATGGAAGAATATCTCGGAAAGTAATCTGCTTGGACTAAGTGAAGGAAGCGAGGGTAAGAAGATTCTGGGATCTCTATATTTGAGTTATCTGTATTTGCCCAAGAAACTTAAGTCGTGTTTCAAGATTTGTTCCGTATATCCAAAAGCTCGAATCTGGCCAACATTTCTAAAACAATTGTGGTTGGCTTATGATATAGTCGAAGACGAGAAAGATGCTACCGAATGTCTCAATGAATTAGCATCAAGGTCTTTCCTTGAATTGGACAGAGCAAAAGAATCGTTGAACTTATTTAATTTCATCCATGAGATAGATTCGCGTTTGTCTGAGTTGCCCAGAGAAAAATATTGGTCCATGGATAATCCCTTTTGGAATGGCTTATTCTATGAACCGCGCAAAGTTTGCATGCATGATCATATCTATGATTTGGCACAATACGCTCAAGGGGAAGAACATCTAGAATTACAATACGATGGAGAATTCCCAGAAGTAGTAGGCGAGACTCACTTTTCAGGTGCTCGACATGCTTCTATCACTTTCTGGAAAGTCGTCCATTCTCCTTCACTTTGCCATGTTAATGCAACACATACCAAGTTGCGCACATTACAGTTGGCTAACGGTCCTGAATTGATTAATTTACGCTTATCTCCAGGGCAATATTTACGGGAGTTAAATTTTAACACGTTGAATAGCCAACTAGCATTGTCTTCTATAACCTTTCCTAGCAGTGATGAATGCCAAGATCGATTAAAATGTCTTCGCATCCTTAGACTTGATGGATATTCGACCTCATTCTCTTCATGGGTTTTTCAATTATATAATCTGAGGTACCTAAATATATCTTGTCCACAACTTGAGCGCTTATCCGATGACGTTATTCATCTTAGGAACTTACGAGGGCTAAGTCTCGAGTTCTCACAAATCAAATACCTGCCAGAAGCAATATATAGGCTTTCCAATTTACAAGAACTGAATCTCGAGGGCTCTACAATCAGTTATTTGCCAGAGTCACTATCCAAGCTCATTAATTTACAGGAGCTAAATTTGAAGAATTGTAAGAACTTTAAAGAGGTACCGGAAGGCATCATCAACCTTACCAACCTGCGAGTTCTTAACCTGGAGGGCACTAGTATTTCCTTTTTGCCTAAGGGAATCGGAGCACTAACCGAGCTTAGATATCTAATGTATTATATTATAGACTCCGCAAAAGCTGGGTTAGCTGAGCTGAAGAACATGGCACGTCTAGAAGATATCACAATACACAATCTTTGTGATATAGTAAATGACGAAGACGTGGCACGTGCTGGAATGGCTAAGAAAAGACATCTCCGTAGACTGGTTCTTATCTGGAGTAAATTAACATACAAACTTAATTTGTTTGATTTTGAGAAAATTGACTCGGGAAAAATGCTCAATTGGTACTGGACCTGGGTCAAAGAACTTAGGCAGGCATGGACTTTGCTCGAGAAAGGAAACAAAGAAGAAAATTGTCAGCGTGACGCACAAGTACTTGAACAATTAAAGCCTCATCCAAATCTAGAAGAGCTTACTGTCGGTGACTACAGAGGATTGAAGCTTCCATCCTGGATGGGAGACAAGTCCTTCACTAAACTCGTGGAACTTCGCCTTTACAATGTCGATTATTGCAAATCGTTATCACCCATTGACCAACTTCCTTCTCTAGTCCGACTTGACATAGCATTCATGGATAGCTTGACAGATTTGGTCCTGAGCCAACAGCAAAAACTCCCTTTCCCCGAGCACGGACGGTCATTGCTTCCACATCACAGGTTCCCTTCTCTGGAGTATGTCAGCGTTTTCGGATGTGAAAATCTAAAACGCCTGAAGGCTCCCTATCACATCCCATGCTCCCTCAAAGAAATTCGTATATTGTGCTGTCCAAAGTTTCGTTTTTCATCCCATCCTCACGCTCGGCAGCCATCTTGGAAACTCATTATCCAAGATCTTGGGGATTATTTAAATACAATTTTTCGAACTGCAGTTCAGGTAATCTTTTATTTTTGGCCAAATTACAGTATCTTTCATTCATTATGATCAATTCTTCGTTTGGCCAACACTTTTTTCGGGATATTAAATATTTATCTCAAATTCAATATCGTTCGAATACTAAAATATGGAAACAAATCGAGACGCTAATCTATGTAGAAGTAATTTGCACATCTTGCATGCATGCGACTTTGCTTGATATTTGGCCAAATTTTGATATAATTTTCCCGTTCGTATCTCATAGCTAATATCAATTGTCTTTTCCGTGTGAAATGGTATCAAACATATTATATCAAGGATTAAAACATCATACCAGTCATTAAATGGTGGACATAGAAAGTGTTTCACTACTTGATGGCGTCGGGGAAATTATTATTATATAATATGAATTTGCTTCAAGGAAGAGTTTCTATATCTTGTGGAAAAGAGAGGAGAGAGAGCAGTGAGATCATGGACGGAGAGAGAGAGAATATAAGACAAATATCCTACCAATGGGAAAAGTGAGATGGGAAAAGGATTCCCAAAAGTTAGAAGGGGAGGGGGTAGGGGACTGGGAGATAATGAGAGGGAAGGGATGTGTACTCTAGGGTGTTAGTTCAGAAATAAATAGAAATAAGGATGGACAATAATGCGAACAAGGATCTATTCTTTGTTCGGTTGAAAAGATATAAATAAGGAGAATAAAGAAGAATAATGATAGGTAAGATGGAACAAAGATACAATAAGGGCGAAATAATGTGTAATAATGTGATTCGGATGTGAATAACCATAATCTTGATAACCGTGCCGAATGGGAAATTGACCCCTTATTCCAATGCTTCTTATCCAAACAAACATGACAAAATTAGAGGGTGAGAGAGAGCCATGCGAGATAGAGACAAATAGAGAGAGTGAGAATGAGTGGGAGAGACTGTCCTTTCGGGGAAGTGGGAGGGGGGACATGACATGTGTCTATCTTTTGAATGAAGGATTGGGGATGAGGTGGCTAAAGTCGGGGCAAGGTACCCAGCTTTAGTTGTTAAGATAAATAATATGATTTTTGTAGACTTGTGGGATCCAACTCTACGAGACTTTGATTTAACCAATTTATTTTCAGTGTATTTAGGAAAGCTTAAAGAAGTACAACGATAAACGAGCATATACTATAGATAGTGTAGAGTTAGAGAGATTGCCTATACAAAAAATAGGAAGCGGTAAAGATTTCCAGTTGTGAAGGTCAAATAAGAAATAGGCTAAGGTTTTGAGAAGGTAACTCAAGATTTTGGTAATAAAAGATGGTAACCAAGGCACTCTAGAGGAAATTAAGTTCGATTGAAGTGACAAATCATTAAACAATATATAGACGATCGAGAGAGAAAAAAAGGAATGCAAGTTGATTAATATTTAGGCCACAAAAAGTTTAAAAGCACGTACAATACTTTGGTTATTTAAAGGCCACCTCAATATATGACCATTTAATTGAAGTTGGCAATACTTATATAACCAGAGTAGGAAATGGTTTTTCTAGAGGTTTTACTATGAAATACTATCAAAGGAAGAAGGTGTCAAATGAACAATGGATGAGAAATGATTTCTTTGTAATATATTTTTGAAAAAGTAAACAGATCAGAACCCATTTTTGGGATTAGGGGATGAAGTTGATAGCTCAACGATCATGCCAATGTAGTCCCATTTCGTCATGTCAAATGCATTCTGTGAAATCAATTTATAAGGAATGATGGCTTCTTTTTAGTTGAGCATATAGAGATGATTTTTGAATCAGTCAAGAAAATAAACAACATGATTTATTGGTAACAAATAATAATTAGGAACATTTTAGGAACTTATTCGGCACTAGAAAAGGTACCTAAAAGTTCAAGTTTTGAGTTTGTTTCCTTTTTAATGTAAGTTAATAAGGATGGGAAAGTTGATAAAAGTTGAGGTTGAAAAATCCACAAAGATTTTAATAATTTTTGTTTAGGAAGCTAATATTTCTTTTGATAGAAATTGTTATAAAAACCATAAAAATCATTTAGTTTAATCTAACTAGCAAAATCAGAATATCTTTTTACATTTGATCATTTTTAGTGGTAGAAGCATAAGGAAGAAAGATTGAGCTCTCTCGAAGGAGAGATCAAGTTTTTTTGTATATGCAATATATAAGAGATCATGTACATGTATTTTCTTATGATATGATCACACAAACGTGTGCGTACACACGTTTGCTCACGTACACGCACACATGTGCACACACATGTACACACCATCAGCAAATTGACACCATCATCTTCAAATCAGCATCATTGTTGTCAATCTTGGAATGGGATATATGACCCTCTACAAGGTTCATCTTCAAACAGTTTTTATTTTATTTTCTTAAAGGATAGTTGTGAGCCAATATACTAGAAAATGTCATGCATGATGTTTTGAAATAAAAATAGGTTAAGGCCATGCAAGATAAAATGTAATCTTTGAAAACCATATCCTTAAGCTTGTGATTTTTCTTGTGGGAAAAAAGTATTTGAAAATAAACAAGATTTTATACAGAAGCATAATGAACTGTCTTCAAATCTAAGATACAAAGATAATTTGGTTATGGAAGACTTGAATTAGAAAAAGAGTGTTGACTTTTACGAGATTCTTAATAGTGGTGAAGATGAAATCTGTTGGAATTATTCTCAGTAGTTTGGCAATCATTTAGAGCTTGGAGATTGGGTAAATGGATGTGGAGACCACTTCCTCCATGATGAGTACATGGGCAAGATTCTCAAATGTAGTGAAGGTGAAATCTATTAGATTTCTTCTCAGTTTGGCAATCATTTACGGCTTGGAGGTTGAGTAAATAGATTTGGTCGTCCATGATGAGTAAATGGATGTGATTCTCGATCATAATGAAGTTGAAATCTATTGGAGTTCTTCTTTATCCGGCAATCATTTAAGGCTTGGAGATTGAGTAAATGGATGTGGAGATCACTTCTTCCATGATGATCTTGAAGAGGAAATCTATAATGCATAACTAGAGAGATATGCGATCGAAGAGAAATAAGACTATACACATGTTGAAAAAAAATCATGTATCGGATGAAGTAGTCTCCTAAGAAGTACTATAAGAAATATGGATTTCATACAAAGAATTTACAATGTTGTTTAATTAAGCCGCAACCCTTATAATCTCAAAAATTACATCTTGACCTTTGTAATCTTTCTTTTTCTACACCATCATCTCTCACCATCAAAGTACTTTGGTCAAATTTTAAAATTATTCCTAGAACCAAAAAAAGTAAGGGATAATTTTGAAAAAAAAATCTTTAAAAACCCTTTCTAATCTATCTTTTTTAACAACCACTCCTTCTCTCTTTATACTTCCTTCCTGTTAGGATCAGAGTCAAAATAGGATTAGAAATCCTAATGGGATTGGGCTCCTATTCCTAGTAATAGTAGAGTTGTATTCTATTTATAATCCTAAAGGGATTATGACTATGGGGTTGTAATTGAGCTATATATAGAGGGGGTGGGAGGCATTGCCTCCACACCACAATAACAACCATGTAGCCCCTAGAGAAGGGGGGGGGGAGAGGAAGAGAGCGAGGGAATGGAGAGAGTTGTACTCGTTCTTCTTTTAGTGATCTTTCTTCTCCGGTGGTTACGAGAGGTGATTGACCACCATTATATTTGGTTGTTCTTGTTTTCATGTGCTTCTGAGATGGTGGTCAATTGAGCACTCGCATTCATATCTACATCCTCCATATCTAAAGGCCCGATATCCGAGAACACCAATGGGATGCGTTCCTAACAATTGGTATCAGAGTCGGGTTCAGCGTTGTTGAAGAGACACAATGCGATGGATCAGAGCGAGTTCGACGTCGACGAGTGGACATCGATGCCACAGATGCGTAATCCTCAGAAGCCATGACATGGCGGTCTCTTGGAGAAATGGACCAGAGGCGTCGAAGAATACTGCCAGCAGTGGCTTGAAGGAGATCGTGCAAGGTGGCACATTGAGGGCACCCAGCGATGGGTGTGTCATCCAGAGGCGATGAGTTCCTACTATCGTGACTTGCATATGACAACAATGGCCCAGTACAAACCCAAGACGATGAAGAGATCGTGATGGAATTCACCTCAAGGGGGAGATTTTAGGATTAGAGTCAAAATAGGATTATGAATCTTAATGGGATTGGACTCCTGATCCTAATAATAGTTGAGTTGTATTCTATTTATAATCCCAAAGGGATTATGACTATGAGGTTGTAATTAGGCTATATATAGAGGGGGTGGGAGGCATTGCCTCTACACCACCACAACAATGTAGCCCTAGAGAAAAGGGAGAGAGAGAGAGAGAAGAGAGGAAGGGAGCGAGGGAACACAGAGAGTTGTACTCATTCTTCTTTTAGTAATCTTTCTTCTTCCATGGTCGTGAGAGATGATCGACCACCGTTATATCTGGTTGTTCTTATTTTCATGTGCTTCTGCGATGATTGTCGATCGCGCTTATGCATCCGTATCTACATCCGCTTCCGTATACAGAGGTCCGGTATCCTAGAGGAAACGATATAAATGGACTTTGTTCCTAATACGTCTGAGACCTCACCAGCCCTAAACATGATATGCCTTGCTTCCCAAGACATCCATCGACCATGTCATCCATGGTGATCCTCCTCCATCAAATGGTGAAGCTCAGTTATGTCAAGGTAGAGATAGTAGAGAACAAAGAGGTGGTGCAAGAGGCAAGGGTGTTAGTAGAAACATGATAGTGATGAGGGCATTAATAGTTTTGTTATTGATTACCACCCTCTCTTTTTTTAGTTCTCTTTGATATATGTCCATTGTGGAGCTTGAATGATAAGAGTAAGGAATGAGAATTCTAGCAAAGGACTGAAGTTGACATTGGAAAAGATGTTTCCTCCATAGTCAAGAATCCATGAAAAGTCAACAATATTGCCAAAAGAAGAGTCACACAATCGCCATCGCCATGGATGTTTTTGACAAAGAGAAACAAGTCATCGAAGATATGCGTGATTTTGTCTTAGTAATATTGTGATTTTAGGCAAACATAGGCATGAACTCAGTTTTTTTTGTTATTTCAAACTTGAGCTTTTTTTTGTACGCCATGGCATCACTCTTGCCTCTAAACCATACACATTTTGGATAATGGTGCCTCTGATCTCAGCAACTAACTTCCCCCTTCCTCATTTAGATGCTTTTGGTCTGAGAGTGACCACTAAAGGAATATGGAGACGCAATTCTCCTCGGCAATTATATCTTCCCCTTCGACGAGCCTTGTAGGCAGAAAGAAGATCACGGATAGATGATGGTTTTAGTATAGGCATATGATGTTTAAAAGGGGCATTGAGGATTTGGTTGTTGGTCTCCATCCTTACTTTCATTCTAATGCTTTCTAGTATCACTTTGTTAAGAATCCTGACAAAGGGAAGCAAGAGCGTAAAGAAACTTAAAATGACGGCGAGAAACTAGATGAGTAGAGCCATGTTGATGTGATTCTTGATCCACTAATTGAAATTGTTGAGCAGGAACAACCACTGAGTTATCCACCCCATGTGAACACAATAATGCTAATGAAGATGAGGGTTGAGGGTGAAGGAGAAAGGAGAGGAGAGGGCCTTATGGAGCCATCTTGATGGCAAGAGGTGATGAACAAAGTAGGTTGATAGATGCAACAAGAAAGAGAAGATAGAGAAACAACTCCTTGGATAGTTCAACTTTTAGTAAGTTGATTAACTACTTTGTGAATCATGAAGAATAGTCTCCATATCAAGAAACTATGTAGGGATGCAATCCATAGGGATGCAATCCATAAGCTTTTGCTTCTTATCAGTGGGGGTGGCAGAGGAAGGAGGGAGAGGGATGGGGGGGACAAAAAATATCAAAATTTCTAAAGTTATTTTTTGCTACTTTCCATAGTTTTTTATCATTATGGTTAAACTAAATAGTTTGACTAGTTAACATTAATGCCTGAGTCGATGGTCCAAAATAGAGAAAAATCACACTAGCTGTAGTGTTAATGGACAAGTAAGGATCGCGGTGTAAAAATACCTAAGGAATGTAAGCATTTTTTAGGAGATCATGATTATATAAAATACTACTTCATTTTTACTATGTATTTACTAAGAAATTCCCAAATAATGAATTTATTGTTTTATTGAGATATGTTGATAATATACTCATTGCCGGCAATTGTAGTTCAAGAATTTTGGTCTAGTGGAGGAATTTTATGTAGATCCTTTTTCATGAAGACTTGGGATCTACGAATAAAAATGCAATATAAATATTACCCTTCTTAGAAACTCCAAAAGACTTTTGTTATTCAAGAAAAAATGTTTAGAAAGTAATTTTTAGATTCAACATGGATAAAGCACATCCCACAAGTATACCTCTAGAAAGTGCTTCAAGTTAAGGACCAAGCACAATCCTAGTACAAAAGAACAAAAGAAGAAAGGGATAATTCAATATTCCTTGACCATAGACTGTCTAGTGTAAACCATGTTATGCATGAAGCATAATATTTCTCATTTTGCTCGAGTTGCCACCATATTTTTTCAGATCCATGAAAGTATAATTGGAATGTATAACTAAACTGATTTTGAGATATCTTCATGGCATTAGAAACACATTTCTTTGTTTGAGAGTGGAGAGAACCTTCCTTTTAGGTGATACAAACACTGATATGATAATTTATATTTATGGAAGACAACCTAAATCCAACTACTTCATAATATATGCAGGTTGTTTTGTTTATGCAGCAATCATGTTGCAACAATTTATGACAATTTACTAAATGGGTATAGTTTCTTTGTTGTGATATTTAGATCATGATTCACCTTTCCAAGAACTATACTGTTCATGCAAGGTAAAAACACTTCATGTTAGCTATCTTTGAAAATGGGATGTTCTAGAATTTTTTAACTTGATAATATATCTAGGCAAATATGAAGGGTATTAGTTTGGATGGCAAAATCTTTGCCATATTGAAAGCTCAAGAGATGTTGCTCCATCGTAGGTTCGAACATTTTCTATATCATTAGCAAATGAGGAGAATTACGGGATATGTTCCCTAGGAACTCATTCCAATATAGAAAAAATAATCAAATTATTAATATACAATTGAATCTGTGATTGATTTAAGAATCCAATAAAAACTTGATTTTCTCTTGATTTGTTAATGAGACTTCCTTAATTATCCAAAGTAAGACTGTTTATGAATGCACAAGGGCTCCTTGTGATAAGAAATGGAGAGGAAGTGGTGCATGGTAACATAAGTTCTCATAACACCAGAAACAAATTAGAGAAATATTTAAAGAGGGGGAAGAAGAAATATTGTGTATGGATATTGCAATAACTTTGGAGGGAGCGATTTTTGAGTTCTTTCTATTAGATAGAATTTCCTATAGTTTGAACTACTTGATTATATTCTCTTCTCTACTTTTATCTATTACTTACTGATTTTTAGTCTTTTACAAAGGATTGGATTTGGATAATCTCTTTAATAAATATTGATTTTATTATATTCTTAACTTTAAGTTATGATCAACCTTGGGATTGTTTACCTTCAAACTGAGGGGGTTTCGCTTTAGAAATCTTTCACGCATTTGTGATTGGATATGATATACTTTGCATGATCTACTTACTAACTCTTTTTAAGAAAAAAACCGCTCCCATACAGGGTATAAGAGATATGTTGGTTAATAAGATGAGATACAATAGTTGACTGAAACATGATCGCTCTTTTTTATAGATAAAAAAGATGAAAGACTTTTATTTGTGAATGCCATACAGTTTCTAATTTTTACCACTGAGTAATTTGAATCAAAGACTAAAGAATAGGAGTTTGAACATGAGAACGTTTGCGGATTTATCCAGTATTTTATGGATTAGAATACATAAAATTACGTCAGAACGAGATTCATGCGTTAACACTTTATTTTCTATGCTTCAAAGTTAGAGAATAACAAGTTGCTTTTTACTTGGATAGATTTTTTCTTTTGAAAATGTTTTATAATATAGAATAAATTTTGAAGATACATTGTAACATATGATACTTCTTTCTACCATTCTAGATAGTTGGAAGACGTGCCAGATTTCTTTCATTAAGTCCACACATGACATAGTTGTTTCCGTAAAGATTGTAAAGGCTAGTGATTTGAACAAAGAGTTTTTTTTAATCCAAAAAGAGGGAAACATGCAGAGGTGTCCACCCCATTATATTAAAAAATAGATAGAACAACCAGGACTCGAGAAGAGTCCGAGAGCAGTGGACTACATTTTCAACATGAAACCTCTCTGCATGGAAAGATTACACCATTTGTAGTAAGACAAATAGCCTATAAACCTGCAATTGGTGCCAATCTCTCAGCATTTGGACGAAAATGCGAGTTGAGGAGAGATTCCCAGAAAGACGCCATGTTGCTATAATCTACCCAAGTCACATTCATCATCTGCCAGAAAACTTTTGTCTTTTCACAAACCAGGACCATGTGTTCAGCGGATTCCAAGTTAGAACCACAAAGAACACATGAGTTATCCTCGTAACGAAAAATGTGAGCATGCCTCTCCCTTTTAAGGAGCCTCTCATGTCTCAGGATCCATAAGAATGTTCTAATGCATGTCGGTATTTTTAGTTCCCAAATCATTCTACAAACCTTAACAAGTTCCTCCTGAAGCTGCTCTGCTCCGTTTATCAACTTAGAGTAGGCCTTCTTGACAGAGAAATCACCTTCCCTCCAAATCCAATGGTCACTAACAATGTTGGGACCCTCAGTCCTAGATAAAGATTCCATCAAATCTTGATATTCTTGCTTTCATCGTACAGAGAGGGCACTAGTGAAAGTAAGTCTCCAAGCCCCATCCTCCCATAACTCAGCCACACGAGCACTTTTTTCCTCTGCTAGAGCAAATAAATGTGGGAAGCGGGTCGCCAGAGATCCCCCATTCATCCAGTCATTGTTCCCGAATAAGAAATTGCAACCATCACCTAAGCGTGGACTGAAGAGAAGAGGAAGATCTGGGATAATAGCTCGAATACCCTTCCATAATGGCATCTCAAACCAAAGGTGACGAAAATCACTAACAGAGCGCGCATCGACCCCATAGATGTTATGAATGAGTCTACTACAAATGTCCTTCTTTTCGCTCCAAATTCTCGTGGTTCATTTTAGCAGAAGTGCACAGTTCATAAGCTCCAATCTCAAAACACCAAGCCCCCCATCCTCCTTTGGCAGCGTAACAGTCTGCCAATCCACAAGATGTAGAGCATGGCCATCACCTCCCACCCTGCCCCAACAGAACCTTCGCATAATCTTCTCAAGCCGATTGCGAATCCGCACCAGAAGTCTCGTAAACATGAAGAAATTTGGGATCGCCGCCAAACCTACCTTTACCAGAATCAAGCGACCACCCCGAGAAAGCAAAGAGGCCCTTCCATCCTGCCAGCTTCCTTTCTAACTTCTCCACCACCGGTAGCCAATCGAAGAGAAGAATGCGACCGCATCCCAACGACAGCTCCAAATATCTAATCGGTCTTGTACTACGTGGGAAACACAACTTCATAGTACAAGCTATAACCTCTTCCTCAAAAAGACCAAAAGGGGTCATGCTGGACTTATATTTGTTGAGTCTAAGACTAGACAACTCCTCAAAGATCTCCAGAACCATCGACATTCCCCTCACCTCAGTAGCCCCACCCTCAATAAAACAAATAGTATCCTCTGCATATTGGAGATCTGGAATAGAGATGTCCCCCAAAGAATATCATGTTGTGAGACCATGAGCCACTATTAACTTCACCATACAAGGTAGTACATCCGCTGCCAGGACAAAGAGAAGCGGTGCAAGAGGGCATCCCTGATGGATCCCCCGTTGCTGCTGGAAGTATCTACCCTTGGGACGACCATTCACTAAAATCGAGTAAGATGTAGTGATCACACACCTCTTCATCCAAGAGATCCACAGATCTGGAAATCCCTTTTTGTGCAAGACAGACCACAAGAACCACCAATCAATACTATCAAAGGCCTTGAAGAAATCCACCTTCCACAACACCCCTCGTGTCTGACGCCGTTGCCAGTCTGCCACAATCTCAGAGGCCATCGCTAAATTGTCACCAATATATCTCCCTGATATGAACATGGATTGCAATGGAGAAATTAGATCATTAAGAACCTCACTGAGTCTCTTTGCGAGAACCTTTGCAATAATCAGATAGATAGCATTCGAGAGAGCGATAGGTCGTAAATCCTCAATACGTTCGGACCCCTCCTTCTTCTGAAGTAGAAATAACATAGCCTTGTTGATTCTGTTGAAGCCTACATTTCCAGATCTAAACTCCTTCAGGATAACAAAAACATCATCACCCACCACCTCCCAGAACTCGTTGTAGAAAAGAACTGGGAAACCATCAGGATCAGGTGCTCCCTCGCCATTCAAAGCTGAAACCACCTGCTTTAGCTCCTCCTTTGTGAAAGGTCTAATCAGATGCTCCCTCTGCCCAGGAAGAAGTCTGCGCATCCCATATCCCATCTATCTCCACGATCTTGGTGACACCCTTCTCGAGAGACCTTTAAAGTAGTCTAATAACGCTTTCCCAATCTCCTTTTCTCCCTCTACTCTTGACTCTCACACAACCATTGCCCGGATCAGATTTCTTTGTCTCCTTCCACTAGCCACCATGTGAAAAAACTTTGTAACACTCAAAAGCTTTGCAACACTATATATGATTGATGTATTATATGCAGCGGTCGCTGCGACCGCCTCATATGGAGGGACTGTAAGAAAAACAACATCAGCTAGCAATTGCTATTCTCCACTTTGTTTGCCAAACTCACTTGTAAAATGTAATATATGGAGGGTTAGAATGCCCGTGCAACACTCAAAAGCTTCATATCTCACAACTACAATTTCAAATATATTTCATAATCAATATTAAAGATTAAAATGTATGTTACATACAACATATATTTGGATACATTCTTATCTAAACTCAACATACTCATACTACACTAATACAACAAACAACGTAAATCTTAAGTACATGTAGGGGGTGGGTCATCATCGTGATCTCGAGTGGAGGGTTGGAGCTGAACTGTAGGTGCTTCTCATAGATAACACAACAATCAATCTGTACATTTCATGCATCGTCTGTACATTTTGTTGCATAGTCTGGATATTCTGTTGCCTCTCACAACTAATCTTCCTTCTCATGTGACCTTTCGAGGTCGCGCAACATCTCTGACATACTTTACTTAAGCTAATCGAACTCCTGCTGCGATGGATTCCTGCTTCATCTATAATAGCATGATTTTGTGGTAGTTGTGCAACCAAATAGGACTCGTCCAGAATGTTGCGATGATGGAGGGAAAATATAGTAAAATTCCATCTCGCTCAGATGTCCGGAGTCCAAAGATCCTTGATCTGAAGGTGGTTGATTGTTGATGAACTTCATCATTACTGCCTACATATGTTAACATTTTGACTATGTTATATATATATAAATATATATAGAGAGAGTTTTAACAAATGAATAAATCGATTGAATACACCTAATAAATAAATGACAACTTACATTGGCTTCCGTATAGGTCTCATGAATGAAGAAGGTATTCCCATCCTTATATGTGGTTTGTTGAGTCATCTCAAAGAGTCTAACACGTTCCAGCTCGTCCCCTATCAGGACCTATACAAGTATATAACGAAAATATTCATATCAATTCATCCTTGTTATGTAAGCACGTTAGAATAGATAACTTACATGCTTCTGTTTCAGGTTGTCGAGACTTATCCTTTCTAAGGCATAGGTAGTATCCAGTCGAAACCACTGCTCTCCTTTGATATGAAATGCAATTACTGATGAATTCTGAGTTGTTGTAGATTTTTTCATGATTTAATCATATCTTTTGGCGAATCAGTGAGATTAAAAATATCTAGAATATTGTCCATGACATTATTCTCTATATGCATTACATCCATATTGTGGTGTATGCTCAACTCTTTCCAATATGGTACGCTCATGAAGAAAATGTTCTTTTTTTTAAATCTAAGACTTTCCAAATCTTTCAAATCTTTATTAAACATCTTACCAAGGCTAACGTCTTTCATTTGCAATAACTTTTCCATCAGTTCATGCCCTGATTGTCTAGCAATATCTGTTTTCAAAACTCTAACCAAAAATCTACATGAGACAAGACAAGATTTACCATCAAACTCATTCTTATGCAAATCATTCCACCATCAATGCAATACTAGAAGAAATCTACGTTGGCCCAAATAGTACATCCTCTTACTTTCACATAGTCAAAGATGGCATGTCTATTCCATATACACTAGAAATGGATATTTTTCCTTCGTACTTCAACCAGATAGGTTGGCATATGCGGAAAAGTTATTGATTGTACACAATAGTGCACCGTGCGTTTGAAAGGAATTCTTTGTTTTTGCATAGAAAGTCTCCACACCAATGTGCCACAATAGCTTGATCTCATCGACGAGCGGTTGCAAGTATATGTCGATTGCATTTCCATGTGCTTTTGAGCCGAGATTCAGTAGGGTAAGCATCGTAAAGTTTGACTTCATACACATCCACGAAGGGAGGTTGTAGATCATGACAACCACTTGCCAAATGGATTATATCAGGAAAATATTCTTGAAAGGATTAAAACCATCACTAGCAAGGCTTAGTCGAACATTTCTGTTGTCCTAAGCGAAAAAGGGAAACATGGAACTGAACTTCCATTGAGAAGAGTCTACTGGAGGATGCATAAGTCCATCTATGTACTATTTGAAAAAAAATTTGCAAAATGATTTTCAAATTTTGTAATTTGCAAAAATTATTTGTCAAATTATTTTTAAAATAAAGTTTCCAAAATATTTGGTAAAATATTTTCAAATTATTTTGAGGATCTTGTAAATAATTCAAGCAAATAAAAATTTCTTTACAAACTCTATACATAAAACCTATAAATAATCACTAACCTAATCCCTGTAAATACATAGTGTCAATTCTTTAACTAATTCTTGTAAATAACAAGATGCACTCCCTTGTAAATATCTACACATAATGTTGTTACTAACCCTTTTCTTTTTGAAAAAAAAACCTAAAATTTTGCAAAATCAAACATCCTTGAAAAAATTGGAAAATGATTTCAAAAACTTGCATCAAAAATTTGCAATTTTTTTCAAAAATATATAAAAAGTTCAAAGTGAGAAAATTGCTTCACAAAGTAGTAAGGTCAAGCACACCCTATGAAGTCTCTACTAAGTTTGCCCTCCATTATAAGGTGTCTATGGTGTAAATACCATGGATATCATCAACACATCGTCAAGTGGGAACAACAAGGTCTATGCTTTCTGAGTATTCCTCTGTGAAGAGGAATTATCATGTCTCAGTATCATCCATCAAAAAACAAACCTCTCTGATATCAGCAGATAGGTCATAGTCCCCGAGGTCAGCTAACATGGGTACAATCTCGTTAGAAGCGAGTCTCTAGTCTGTAGTGGGTGTGGTGATCAACACAACGCTCTCGTTAGTAGAACAAAAGTGAATCTCACCATATCCATATTATATAACGGCTCTCGTAGAGGAGAGAAATGGCTGTCCAAGGATGATTGGAGTGCACCCCACAGTGATGGAGGTCTCCATGGAAAATACAACAAAATCTATAGTGAAACTCATGTCCTGGATCTGATTGACATTGTTTTCTAGAATGCCCTTCAGCTCTTTACTAATCCATCATCAAACTGGAAAACCATCCTGGTCTTGTTGAGAGGCCCTATATGAAGAGACTGTAAAATGAGAAGAGTATTATATTAATCGAAGCATCACCATCAAGGAGAGTGTGATCCCATGAATGGTCAGAAATGGTGTATCTCAAGAGAGGTGTAACCGTGTTCCCTTTCCTAATATGTGGATGGTGGGTAATGGTGTAGGCAGGGGCCATGGTCAAGATGTGTCTCTCATATCTGCTTCTTTGCGTCCTTTTCTTGAGTTTAGGTGCAAATAATTTGTTCATGGCATGGCAAAGTGGGGCCTAAATAATCTCATGAATAGCTGCCACTACTTCAAATTTAGTCAATATTTTTTTAATCTTTTGGATCTCCTCTATACAAGGGTAGATATCAGAATCATCATCTACACAGGGATAACTAAGAGCAGTTTGTACAATGTCATCCTTGGGGTCAAAGGTGGGAACTGGAGTGTGTATGTGTGGTTAAAGGATCAGACATGGGTGCCCTCTTCTCACAAACTGACTCAGCTTTGTGTCTCCCAAGTTCTTTCTGTATTTTTAGATTTTTCTCATTTTTTGTATTTTGGACGATTACAAGCTCTCATAGACATCCATAAATGAATCCATGAAATCAGATGGCGAAGCATTTGTGTGGCACTTAATTAGGCTAGTGAGGTTATATATCCTCCAATTTATTTGCTCCACTAATCAGGTCATGTACTCAAGAGCAGTGTCCATGAGAAGTGACTCCATCAACTCAGTCTTGAGTAGGCGTGATGGTGGTGGTAGGTAAAAGTCTAAGGCCTAATACTGTGGCTGAGTTGGATATGTACAAAAATAAAAACCAGGAGCAATGTCCTCCTTATAAAATAGTGGTGGATCAAATGGAGTGTACGTCGGATCTGCAAAGTTCAGATAAAAATCACTTCAGTCGGCCATCTCTGAAAAGAAGGGTTTTGGGTGATCACGATAATCAAGTCAAGATATACAAGAAAAATGTGCAAATGTGCAGAGAAGATTAAGTATACACACAAACAAACACAAATATATACAAAACAAATCCCTCAATTCACCTACTCAACACAATCATGACTGTGAAAGTTTAATCTTTTTTATCTTTTTAATTTTTAGAGTTTGGTGAAAAATAAAAAGTTGTACAAATACGTAGGTAGGCATGGGATTGGGGCACTAATCCTTAGTGTGTACGTGAATAAAATGAGAATAGAATAAGGGGGTTACTCTCCCTAAGACAAGAAACCTTTTTTTCAATTTTAGGGTCGAGTAAAGTTAGCAGTCCCAATTTTCTGGATTATCACTTTTTTGGATTTTTTTAGAAATACACGAACCTAATGAGGAATCAATTCTTTTAGTATGCTATATGGTCAAAATCAGATGGAGAGAGTTGGAAAAAGAATGGGAGGCGAAAACAATGATGAATGCTAAGCAGAAATGCTCGCATTTCCTCTAGCTCTCTTCATACAAGGATGCTAAACATAATTGAAACCTACACTATATGTAATGAAACTGATGAGATCGCCCTAGAATCAGGAATTGATATTAATGTGAAGAACTAGATGCTAATTATCTAGATATGAAACCTAAGGTGTGATTTTGGAGACTCCTCGGTGCACACCACAGTGGGTCCTACAAATGCTATGTGGAGCCTCTCACAACGTGCTCTCTCAAGTCTAAATAATCAATAACGAAATTTTGACTATATCCAAAGCGAACTATAGGTACATGCAAACTTATTAGGTCTTTGGACCTACTCTATTGAGCAAACAAGTCCTAGACTCGGGCTCAATCGCACAAAAATAAAAAACGAAAAACTCAAAACTCATGAAACAAAATAAAAGAAACATGGAAAACCGTGAAAAAGCTGACGAGGCCACCAAGTGAACAATAATTGGGGTAATGGACCTTGTGAAATAGCAGTGTCCTGAGAGTCTGAATTATTACAATTAAATCTCTCTCTCTCTTATTTAGATTACAAAAATAAAATAAAATGCGGACTACTCTTCAAAATTCCTAGGTCTTCCTTTGTTGCTCTCTCTGCCAACAAAGTCAGAAAGCTAGCTCCGCCATGCTCGGGTGCACATGTCCTCCGATGAAGTCCTCCCTCAAGTAGAGGTCCCTTGCAACAAGACTAAATAGAGAAAGGTGTCAGAACAGTTAGAAAATAATGTCAAATAAAATGAAGAAGAAACATAGAGACAAACAAACAAGAAAAAAGAGACATCTAAATACAATCAATACGGTGTTGTTCCCCAGCAACGAAGCCATTTGAAAACTTAGGTTTAGTGAGGGTTTTGTCAAGTAGAAAATATACAACATTATAATATTTTATAGGACAAAATGGTAATAAAATAAAAAGAAGGAAGGAAATGTGATTTACCCCCGAAAACATATGATGGAGTGGGTGATATCCAACAACTTATCCACATGTCAACTTGAGATGGCACGATGACGGTTCAACTTCGATGATGGATATTAGATCCTTAGCGAGGATCCAATGGTGAAGGCTCACAAAATCTGACGGTAGCTGCATGCTTGGGATTCTGATCCTTGATCCAATGGCACAGAAGGGGCTTGGAAGAACAAAGGATGAACTCGTCTCTAGCGAGGTTTAATATTGTGGAGTTCACTCCTTCCGCCACCTATAACGGTGTCGTGTAGCTCGTTGTGTTCTTGCGGTAGCCCTGCGGGTGTAGATGCCCTCAAAAATGTCCGAGATTCTGTGATGGAGTCTTGGAGTGCTTCGTCGTTAGGAGGTGTTCTTAGGCTTCAACTGGGGTTCAGATGCCCCCTTCCAAACCTATACATGATCTATATAACACGGTAGAGGAAAAGGGAACGAGCATGTGCTATTATTGGTAGGCGTCGAAGGAGAGATGGATGGGATGGTGCATCTTCGATGAAGGGTGACATAGGGAGATGGCTGGACCCGATACAGAGTGGATATGGGTGGTTGGTGGAGTGAAAATGGTGGAGAAATAGTAGGGGAAGAAAATGGGATGGTTGGCGGAGTCGGCACAAGGTGGAGTCACGGTGGGATTCTCGTTGGAGTGGAGCTCCGACAAACTATGAAGGATTGAATCTACTCTAAAGCAAGCGATTAAACTAAAAACTAATAAAAAATAAAATCATAAATTAAAATCTACCTAAAAAGCAAAAGAAACTATCCTCAAGCAGCCGAAGCTACGAGATGGGCCTCATGCTGACGAGCGGTGGAGATGAATGGGAACCACCTCTACACCACTTCCTCTGTCCTGCAAAGTGCTAGATGAGTGAGTCGTAGCCTCATTTGAGCCACTGAGCACAAAATGAGGGGAAGATGCAGAGCAAAAGGGAACCCAAAAAGTCGAGGAGGGCGGAGGAGATGGTTATGTATAGAGATGATCGATCGAAGTTTGAGGAGAGATTGCGAGAGCATGAAGAAGAGATAGGCCATGGATTCGAGCTGGCCTGACTCCTTGATGAATAATACAGATAAGTCATGAAGGATGTACATATCCTCGAGCAACGTATCATGCGGGAAAAAATTGAGAAGGGGAGGGGTACTTATTCTAACAAGCCTACGATTGGAGTCAAAGAGTTGATCCCAAGTCAACGTATGATGGGCCTTGATTGGGCCACGTCAACTTCAAAAAGATAAACCATAAGTAAAAATTTGAATTAATTTGAAAATAAATAATAAATGATTTATTTAATTTTTGGTAAAAACATAAAGAATGTTTAGTATTTTATGTAGTATTCTATTATGAATTTATTTATTTTGATGAGTCGATTTAGTACAAGTTATTTTTTACAAGTATACTTATAGGTATATTGACCTATGTATTGTATATTTATTTTTATTTATATTTAAATTTTATTATTTTATCTACATAATTTATATATTTATAACTTATTTAAATATGCATAAATATAATTTTATTGCATTTTTCTGAATTTATATATACACTTCAATAAATATAGGTATTCGTTATATATGTATAAATTATAAATGTATAAGTATAGTATATTAATCTATGTATTTTTGTATATTATTTTATTTTGGTATATTTTTAATGATTTTATTGTATTCTAAATATGTACATATACTATAAATAATATTTACAAAATTGTAAAACTACGAAATTATGAAAATTACAAATAATACATAAAATAAATATATTATTCAGGTATATTGTACAATAGTGTCCAAAATCTAATTTTTACATCTTAACTCCAAATTAAGTGAAACCATCATCATTAAATAGCTAATAAAAGTTATACACAATTAAAGGTGATATTGGTGCATTTTAAATTCACATGGAGATGATATGGGTCTGTGAAGTTTGGGTTTTGGTTTTTTATTTTAGTGTATAATATACACTATATATTATTTTAATATGAAATAAAAATTTTATTTTTCTATGTATTTTTATCTACAACTTTTATGTACAAAGTTTCTTTATTTGAGATATAAACAATAAATAATAAAATAAGTCCCAAAACAAACTTATTGATGAATAAATACACGTGATTTTATTGTGCTTTTGTGACCTTATCTCCCCCTACTTTATTTCTTGTCGACCAAATCAATTCTTGACTTGGTCTCGGGACTTAAAGTCATAAAATAACTTTGGTATTTTACTTCGTTTTCTTTTCTTTATTATTTTATTTTGTCTATAAACAAAGTATTTATAAAATAAATAATGAAATTTAATTTATGCAAAATAATTATATATGCATGCACTTAACTAGGGTTTAAAGGTCAAAATAAAAGAATAAAGGTGATGAAATGGAGATTCATCACCCCCTAGTCGCTAACAAACACTTATGCAATAAGTGTAGAAAATAAAAAAGAAGAAAATAAAAACAAAGAACTTGGATTAATTTTAACTTTCAAACTTGTCCTCATAAAATCAAAGTTTAGAGCTCAGTCGAAACTTTAGACATTTAGGTTTGGTCGGAACCTTATTGGGAAATATATTTGAAACACAACAACCTTTGAGAGTTACAAAACTCTACTCAAGTCTCATCAATAGCCAGATCAGAATAATTCGACTCATGCGTAAACCATTATGATTATGAATCTATCTTGGACAGTGTTTGTGATATATAGCTCGCCTCGACGGAATCTTAAAGTCATTATTCACTAACATGATAACTCTAATTCCCCAATCCAACAACTTTTCCCTGAGAAGCGGGATATTCCCTTCTAAGTTCAAGTACAACGAGCTCAAGAAGAGGAGGTATAGAGAAGAATGGATTGTAGCTGGTGTAGCTATCCTAGGATGCTCAATAGCCTGTTAGAATGATTCGACTCATGCGCAAACCATTATGATTATGAATCTATCTTGGATAGTGTGTTGATATATAGCTCTCCTCGACGGAATATTAAAAGTCAGTATTCACTAACATAGTGACTCTAATTCCCCAATCCAACAACTTTTCCTTGAGAAGCAGGATATTCTCTTCTAAGTTCAAGTACAACCAGCTCAAGAAGAGGAGGTATAGAGAAGAATGGATTGTAGCCGGTGTAGCTACCTATCGTAGGATGCTTGATCAGTGTAGTCAAGTCATCCAACTACATGCTCATATGAATATGACTTTGAAGCTCAAGCTTGCTTATTGACTATTCAAATATATACTCCGACAGGTATTTTATTTCCATTCAGGAATGTCCATTTTTTTGAAGTTTTTGATTTTTTTCATTTTAATACTATGCACAACAACATTTACATATGGACTTTTCCTCTTGAGCCAGTAGGTTGTCCCTCTTTTGAAGCTTTATTGCAACCCACCATATTCTGTGATTGGATCTCGACACTACTAGATCGGGTTGGGGTACACAGACCATAAAAGTGTGACTTCCGATGTTTTCATTAGCTTGTGTCTCATGCCGACAAATCTAGCCCTCTACCACCTCAACTGAGGAGAGCATGGTGCAAGGTGCAGGTGTGCAAGCTAAGTCATTGTCGATAAGAATCGTGCCCATGTTCAGAAATATTCTACTTTGGCAGTCAAGATGACACTAAACCAAGTTGCATGATCTCAAAGAATTAAATCTTGTAGACCTGAAGTGTCTCAATTTCAGTTCCTATAAGGTTCCTGTGATTAAGTGGATTAAGATCCAACCAAGTTCCAAATTTAGGATTTTACTTAGATTAGTTCAATCATCAATAAAAATCTGAAAAATGCAAATGCTATGTACAATGTAGAAAATATTTTTGTAATGTAATTTTCTAATTTGGAAATTTTTATGTATTTTTGAAAAAGTTTTGCACCTTTTATAGGTTTTTTCATTTGTGCAAATTTTTATAGATTTTTTAAAAACAAATAGACAAAGAATTTTTACAAACATTTACAGAGTTTGAAAATCGTTTTGCAAAGATTTTTTGAACTGTATGTAAAAATTTTCAATATATTTTTACAACCATTTTCAAAACATTAGAAAATAATTTTTCAAAATAATTTATTTACATAAACAAAAAATTTCAAACAAAACACTTTTACAAAGGTTGAAAATAGTTTACAAAATATTTTTCAAAAAGATTTTCAAACCATTTTTCAAACATTTTGTAAAACATTTTAAACTTGTTTTATTAATCAGTGTATGCAAAGAATTTTAATCTGTTTTATACAAGTATGTTTTTATAATTAATTAAGTGTATTTTAGCCACACTTATTGAAAATATAAAAGTATGAGTTATGGATAAAGTATATACAGAGTATATACGACCCATCTATATTTAGCTTGATCTATGTTCTCATAAATTAGAGAGAAAAAGAGAAGACATAAATCGTACTGAGTATTGAAGTGCCTAAAGAATAACGAATAAAGAATGAATGAAGGAATGAATGAATTAGAAGTCGATCGTCCCCCTTATACTTATGATTATTTAATCCTAAGTATAGCATACTATGTTCTATATACAGGGAGGGTCTAGGGTGAGAATGAACAAATCACAACTCACTTTGTGCCCCTTTACTTAGGGTAAGATATCCCTAAGTATAGATAAAAATATCAACATGAGAGGAGATAATGGAGGGGATCAATAAAAAATGAATAAAAAGAAAAATATAGTGGGTGAATGTATGCATCACTCCCACTATACTTAAGGTGAAAGAACCCTAAGTATATGCAAAAAAGAAGTGATGAAACAAACGAAGAAAGGGCATTCAACTCGTCCACCTCCCCTATACTTAGGACAAAGTACATCCCAAGCAAGATAAACGCAAGGAATGAGGTGTATGAGCAATAATGGTAGATTTAAAAAGTGAAATCAAAGCATATGTACAAAGAAGTAGATATACAGAGACCAAGAAGGTTGAAAGTGGACCTTCTTGCATGATCGCTGAGGTATGGATTAAACAAGTTGTAGGTCAATATTGGGGTCATCAGCACACACAAACCGATCAGGATCGACCTGATGAAGATCCTCAACAATCCCAGAATGACAAGGTACGAACTAGTTAGTGGAAGAAGTGTGGCCAGGTCCAGCATAGGGTGTCTCACAAATCTCAAAATGTAAGGGATCGAACTCATCGGTTGAAGTAGTAAGCTCAAGTTCGCCCTTTGAAGTCTCTACTAAGTCTGTCCTCCACTCTAAGGTGTCTATGGTTTTAATACTGTAGATGTCATTAAAACATCGCCACACACCAGAAAGGGGGAATTCCAAGTTCTATACTTTTCGAGCCTTCCTCCCTGAAGAAGAATTCTTGTATCTCAGTATCATCCATCAAAAAGCAAACATCTCTGATATCAACAGATAAGTTATAGTCCTTGGGGTCGGATGGCATGGGAACACTCTCGTTAGAGAGTGGGTCTCTGGTCTGTGGTTGGTGCGGGGGCCATGGTCAACATGTGTCACTCAGATCTGCTTCTTCACTTCCTTTTCTTGGGTTTTGGGCCAAATAATTAGTTCATGGCCTATCAAAGTGGGGCCTCAATAATCTCATGGACATATGCAACCACATCAAGTTCAGTCAACACTTTTTTTAAGATTTTTAGATCTCCTCCATACAATGAGATATGGATGGGATGGTGCCTAAGGGAGTTGCGAAGCTATATGCAAAAAGGAAGAGACTCATAAATGGCAGAGGCAAATAGAGCTTTTGCACATTTTCGTTAATCCATGAACAAGATATAGACACACTTCCTTGACCTTCGGGCACTGGGAAGGCGTCAGCCCCCATACATGGTCTTATGACTTTGCAGAGAACTGTGTTTTTGGTAAACAGTCGCCCGGGCCTGGTCACTGTGACCCCCTTTGTGAGGAGGCAAAGGGTGATAGAGGGAGATGGTCAGACCATATCCGAAGGGGATCTGGGTGTCTGGTGTAGTGCAAATGGTGGAGAAATGGTAGGAGAAGAAAATGGGATGGTTCCCGGAGTCACAGTGGAATGCTTCCCAGAGTGGAGCTCCATCGAACTATGAAGGATTGATTATATGCTAAAGAAAGTAATTAAATTAAAAACTAACGACATGAAATAAAAGTAGAAATTAAAATCTACCTAAAAAGCAAAAGAAACTAACCTCAAGCAGACGGAGCTACGAGATGGACCTCACGTCGGCGAGCAACAGAGAAGAATGACAACCACCTCTACACCACATACTCTATTCGATAAAGTGTTAGGCGAGTGGGATGCCACCTCGCTCGAGCCATTGAGTACTAAATGAGGGGAAGATGCTGATCAAAAGGCGACCCAAAAAGTCGAGGAAGGCAGTGGATGTGGTTATGTACAGAGATGATGGGGTGAAGTTCGGGGAGAGATTGCAAGTGTAGGAAGAAGATATGGACCATGGATTCAGGTCAGCATGATTCCTGGATGAATAGTGAAGACAAGTCATGAAGGATGTACATCTCCTCAAGCAACGTATCATGCAACAAAAAATCGAGAAGAGGAAGCGGTACACAGTTCTGACATGCCTATGACTGGGGTCAAAGAGTTGACCCCAAGTCAGTGGATGACATGCCCAAATTGGGCAACATCATCCGTAAAAAGGAAAACTAGAAGTAAAAATTAAAAATAATTCAAAAATAAATAATAATTTTTTAGTTTTTTTAAAACATAAAGAATGTTTATTACTTTATGTAGTACTTTGTTGTGAATTTTATTTTTTATGAGTTGATTTAGTACAAGTTATTTTTTACATGTATATTTATAGGTATATCGACCTATATTTTATATTTTTATATTTTTTATTTTATAATTTATTATATCATCTACATAATTAATATATTTATAACTTATTTAAATATGAATAAATATATTATATTTTATTTTAAAGTGATATATACACTTAAATAATATAAGTATTAATTATATACACATAGTATATTCATTTATGTATTTTTGTATATTGTTTTATTTTAGTGTATTTTTAATTATTTTATTGTATTCTAAATAGATATATACTATAAATAATATTTACAAATTATAAAAATATGAAATTATGAAAACTATAAATAATAAAAAATTAAATATTTTATTCAAGTATATTGTACAATAGGTGCCCAAATCCTAACTTTTGCATCTTAACACCAAGTTAAGTGAAAACATCTTCATTAAATAGCTAATAAAAAGTTATATACAATTAAACTGATTATGATGCATTTTGAGTTTATATGAAGAAGATTTAGTATGAATTAAATTTTATATTTTTCTATGTATTTTCCTCTACAACTTTCATGTAAAAAGTTTTTTCATTTAATATATGAACAACAAAGAATAAAATAGGTTCCAATATGGAATGATTGATGAATAAATAAATGAGATTTTATTGTAATTTTGGCCCTTATTCCCCTCTACTTTATTCCCTGTTGACCAAATCAATTCTTGACTTGGTCTCATGGTTTAGGGTCATAAAATACTTTTGGTATTTTATTTCTTTTTCTTTTCTTTATTCTTTTATTTTGGCTTTAAACATAGTATTTTTTACAATATTTATACAATAAATAACAAATGTCAATTTATGCAAAATAATGATATAAGCATGTAATTAACTAGGGTTTAAAGGCTAAAATGAAAGAATAAAGGTGATGAAATAGAGACTCATCATGGAGGAAGAGGAACAAGTAGGGATATCCCTCCTTACTTCTCAAATGACTGTTCAATAGAGAAATAAGGAAAGGGATAAAGAGGGATATGATATTATTTTGGATTTTTATCAATTGTGCCCCTCTCAGATGTTGCAATTTCAGTTATGCCCCTCCCTTTTTTGGAATATCAGTTGTGCCTCTGACTTCTTCCACAATGATCACTTGTGCCCCTCCATTATATTAGCCGTCAATGAGTTGAACTTAACTATGGTTTTTTCAAACCATGATAAGGTTAAAAGGGGAATAAGTGTCAAAAAGCTCCCCCTGCTCCTCCCACCATCCACGAGCTCATCATCCATCTCCCCCTTTTGCTTCACCTATTTTCATCTCCGAATCCACAAAAAAATCCCAACAAATCCGTCTTATTTCTCAATCCTAATCCTAAAACTAAACTCTAATCCCTCTTCCTAATTCGCATGTACCATGTATCTTCCATAATCCCTTCGTACTTGATCCATACTTAGATATGATCGACTTCAATCAACTTTATCTTCACCAAATAACGCCTTCGTCTAACCCAATCTCCTGCAATATGGACCCATGGACAGATCGTCAATCCTTTAGCTTCCAGATCCACTGCAAATCCAAAACCCTTTCAATCAATCGTGAACTCCAAATCATTGACAACTATGAAACCTAGATCTTCAATCAAAACCTCTCATTTCGTTTAGACATCCATCACTGAACCTTCAGATGCCAATCAAATGCAAATTAGGGCATGTCCCCCAACCATGATTCTCCTCAACCAGTTGAGCAAGGAGGATATAAGGTCAAAGGGTGAGATCCTGCAAGGTCAAGATAAACTTTTGCAAGAAGTTTGTCAGGCACAACCTCTGTAGGTAGGTGATGAATCCATGAAGGCAAGCATCCGAAGCTTTAGAGTTTCCAAACTTCAGGTGATTCATATGAATCTTTTGGAAAAAGATCCAATCTGTTGGGTTGGAAACTTTGACTATGTAAGCAGAATGTTTATGGTGGGATTCTTCTGAATAAAGTTTGGATTTTTGTTGAATCGGAAGGATATGGTCGGAGTTCATATTCATATGATGAATCTGGTGAGGTGTCCTTGATTTATGCTCTAACAAAGTGTTGATTGTTAGAGACTCGGTCCGCAAAACTTAATTCATCAGGCGTCCTTGCCCTGAGTGTGGACCCTTTTTAAACCATCACCTACTGAAGCCAGACCGTGCTACAACTTCTCTGAAGTACCAGGTCCATAAAACAAGAACCTCCAAAATATGCAAGCAACACATCATCTTCAACAGCAAGCCCTCCTTGAGCCATGATAGAATGACCATCCCTCTTTTAGCAGAGAATGAGTACATCAAAACCCTTGGGAGGTCCCTCAGCCTTGCAGGTTCTTGTTGAAATAGGTCAAAGATGGTATATGGTTTTGAGAAGGAGGAGGAAGAGGATGGAGCGGAGGTGACAGGAGAGGGGGAAGAGGAGGTCAAGGAGTGGGAGGAAGAGGAGTAGTGGGAAGAGGTGGTTGGGGAGTGGGAGGAGGAGGAGTAGTGGGCAGAGGTGGCTGGGGAGTGGGAGGAGGAGTGGCAGTGCTGGATGATGGGAAAGGAGGAGGAGCAAGGGGTGGATTGTTAGCAATGTGAGCCCGAGGCGAACCATTCCTACAATAAATGTTATTGTAATTAATGATTTATCAATAAAAGTTATTGATTATGTTTCACTCCCTTTCTGATATTGAATGAATGAATGCACTATAAGGTCCCTCTGTACAATAAGGGTTATGTACCATGGCCAACTTGATAATCATACAGCTGTTGATTCATTGATTGAATCATAGAGGCTAATGATTGGATGAATATCTAAGGAGTTAGATAGAGGACTCATCAAGCATCATCAATGATTGACAAGTAGTGATATCCAGTCTGAGTAGGAGATGGCAATCCTACCTCATTAGACTGATATCTGATCGACCTCTTGATGCAGGTCCTCTGCATGGGAATATTGATTCGGAGGTATCAGATTAGTTGAGTCAATGAGTTGACTTAACGAGATCGAGATAACCAAAGACCTATGATGAATACTATCACATCATAGGCAAACATCCTCTGACCAGAGACAGATGTATTGCTATATGTTTGAGTATGTACATTTGGCAGACCAATAGGTTGATGACCTAACCAAGGTCTATATACTGGTGAGCTGGTATGCATGTAAGGGTATATGAGTAATATGATCTCTCAAAGGGATCATACAGGTTCACTTGTGAATCGGGAGACATGAGCTCACTCATGAGGTTTTGGGACTGACCAAATTCCATGCATGGTCATCATGCTTTAGAAGCATGATATGAATTTGAAGGTAAGATATATGCTTTGTGAAAGCAAATGATCTGTACCATATCCCAAGGACCAAGATTGAGAAACTTAGTGATCAAACCATGAAGATAACAGTGTAAAAGTGATATATATCTTCGGGATGATCATGAGTCTTCCAGTATGCAGGATGTACAGGTATTGGGAATACCTGAAGGGTGACTTGATCATAAACGATTGTATAACCATGACGCCTCCATTTCGAGGGAGTGATGAAACAGGTCTGGATTTTAGTGACTCCTCTCATTAGAGAAGTGACCTAATCTTAGTCCATATACTGGACATTGATCTGAATGAGATTCAGATGCAATGAGAAGATTAGGTTTGCGGTCTTGATTTAATCAAGCATCTATGAGAGGTCAATGGGATCTGGATTTGAGATGTGATCTCAATATCCAAGTCACTATACGTGGAGCAATACAATCACCCTGTCCTTATTTCCAAGTATCTAAGGAGAAATAGCATTGTTCTTAAATGGTTTAAGAATAATTCCATAAGATCTAAGCAATGCGAAATTGATAGTTAAATGTGATTTAATTATCATGATGTATGAGGAATTATCCAATATAATTAAATGTGATTAAATTATTATGGATAAGAATAATGTGGATAGTAATACCCAATTATTCATAATATATTATAGATGTGATTTACAATGTATTAAAGAGAGCTAATTATAATTTATATTTGTAAATTAATTATTAATGTGTATTGGATACACATTGTCTAATTAATTGAAAAATGTAAATTATTTTTTGTTTTGGGTTGTTAATGTGATTCACAATTTTCCAATGTCAAGATTGCAATATTCCCAAAATTAATTGAGAATTATTTTTGGTAAATAAAATCCCAACAAATAGTTGTTGGAAATAAGTAGAGAGAAAATCAAGAAGAGATGCAATCTCATGGAAATCCATGAGATTGCCCTCCCCATATGGGAAGGAGGTGGCGGCACCCAATTCCCTTGTAGAATTGGTGGCCGTCCACTCCCTCTTATGGGGATGGATGATCTCTCTTGTATTTCACTCCTTATTTGATTGATTTAATTTGGTATTAATATATATATTTGATTTATCAAATATATTTAATCAAAATTAAATCACAAGTTGTTGGCTTTTACCAACAACAATCTTGACCATTGGATTGACATAAATCATTCTCATCCATTGATTTTATATGTCCCATGGATTGAGATCCGTGGATCCCAAAACCCTATAAATAGAGAGGCATACCCTGCTCTCTATTTACATGCTATTGTAGCACACTTCTCTCTCTCTCTCTCTCTCTCTCCCTTTCTTCATACATGACAGCCCTCTCTCCCTCTCTTCTTGGTGGCCGTCTACCATACCCTAGTGGAGAGGATCGTCGACGCCCATGCCACCGCGCTGCCGCTTCGATGCTCTACAGTTCTCCATCTACTTGGAGTGCTTCGCTCACGAAGGAGACGTTCGATCTCGTGCGACGAGATCAGGAGCAACCGTGCTTGGATCAACATCTTGGATTGCAAGGACTACGCGGTTCATCCTCGTGCTCGCAAGCAATCTCTCCGACGATCGGACTTGAGACAGGAGGTCTCTTCTCTTAGAGACTCGATCAACCACGCTTCAAGAGGTATTGCATTATACTTGTTGTGGTTATAGATGAAACGATCCGAGAATTTTTCTTGGATCATGTGGTTTCATCGAATAAAAATTTTTAAATTCCGCTGCACCGAACAACTAGTACGATTAGTCGTTCCCCGTCTTATCCGATACGACGATCACGCTTCCGTGATGCGCTTAAGGATTTCTCCATATCCTTCAAGTGGTATCAGAGCCTTAGGTCGATGGTTTCGAATATGATTCGCTAACCAAGGACGACTTGGGTTCGTTAAGGTCGCGAAAGTTTTCATCGCGTTTGATTTCGCAGATCTGTTTAGTAAATAAATTCGGCACTGTTTAAATTGTTTAAACACGAATTTATTACTTGGATTTTGTTCCGCATTAAATAAGGAAACCATAGGATCCGAGTTTGCGTAAATCAGATTTACTATGCTCAAGATATGGTTGTTTTAATGAACATGTATGCACTATTGCGAGAACTGTAGATCTGAACGTGATTAAAATATTAATTACTGTTTAGACTTGCCTCGAAATATGTGAAGCATCGCTTGGTTCTGTCCTAAATCAAATTAGCAATCCATGAAAATTTATTTTATCTAATTTGGATTTAATATGATTGAGATATGCTAATTTTAGTAAGTATGGGTCACTGCTTAAATTACATTCCTAATCTAAAATCATGTGATTGTCAATTAATGAAATTATTTATTAATTTCAAGAAATAATTATGGAAAATATTTGAGAAATATTGTAAGATGATTATTTCCTTAAGTGACTAGGCCTCAACTAATTAATTGATTAGATTTGATCTAAATCATAAATGGAAACACAATCATCAAACTCCTTGCTTGAATAGGATTGGGAATTTGTCTAGCAAATTTACTTATAATCAAAATTGTTTTGATTACTATATGGTATAATTTCGGTTGAAGAACCGATGATCATGTAAAGTACAAATTAATCAATTTGGCATTATCCTTTCTCGAGGCGGATATGGTGACTAGCGGAGATCGCTGGGGTAGCAGGTTGTAACGTATGTGGTCCGTCCCACTCTCGTTTGCACTGGCCATGACATCGGGTAGGGCCGGGATAATGTCTGAAGGATTAAGTTGTATTTTTCTAATTATTAAAATACGAATTAATACGTACTTTGATAGTAATACCATATATATTCAAGTATAACAATCAAGTCTGATTGATTGAATTGGATTGATAATTAATTTAATATGATTGAATTAATTATGTACAATTAAAATACTCTAATATGATTAGAGTTAGTAATTCCCTTGGAAGAATTAATTATATGAATGTGATTCATAGTAATTAATTAAATTTGAATAAGAGATGGAGGATCACATAAGTGACATCCATGGTCTCCCGTCAAGGCGAAGGGTTTCATCGCCAGATATTATATGTGGGAGACGCCTGTTCGAAGTGACAGCTCCTGCATATGAACTATTTGGATCGGGCTCGTCGCTTCTCGAAAGAGTAAGGACGTATGCGTAGTGACCCAATATCGAGTCTTCATATTATTTGGGCGATATTGGATTGCGCATAGCGAGTTGTATTCCTGTTGACGGTTGGTTCAATTAATGACGAGTCAACATCACCTTAGGGGTGGTGGACCCAGGTATTAAAGACTGAATTGGGAAATGCAAGTTGGACTTGCAAGGTGGAATGTGTTCCCACTTCTCCTTATTGGAAACATAGATTCTCATATTATTGGTTATGACAAAGATAAAGAGGAGATCCCAGTTCTTGCTTGAGATATATCGGTAAGTATATCTCCTACTTTGAAAGTGAATAAGGGAATAAACTTTCATAGTTGACATAGCAAGACTAATTTGATTTAAAATACCTTGATCAAATAAAACTAAATTGAATATATTATATTCTAATATAGTGCATTCTCAATTTTAGAAAATGAAGTCCATGAACCCACTGAGCAGGCTTCTGGAGGTCAACCAATTGACCGGACCAAATTACTCGGATTGGATCCGTAATTTGGAGCTTGTACTCTCGGCAGAGCGCATCAGTTATGTGCTCTCGGAATACAAGCTTGAAAACCCTAAATCTAAGGAAGATAAAGTATTCAATGACAAGTATGATGATGATCATATTTTGGCTAGATGCTACATCTTGGGTTCTCTCTCCAATGTTCTTCAGAAATAACATGTGGAGATGAGTACTTGCCTGGAGATCATGTAGAATCTAAAGGATATATTTGGTGACATTAACCGCACCCAGTGGTACAATGTTATGAAAGAGCTTGTTTGCTGCAAGATGCAGGAAGGGACCTCAGTCTATGAACATGTACTCAAAATGTTTGGATACTTATCGGAGCTAGAAACTCTGAGGGAAACGATGGATGCAGACATGCAATCTGATTTCATTCTACTATCATTGCCCAAATCTTTCAATAACTTTGTGGTGTCATTCCACATGAATAAGTTGGAATTGACAAATGTTGGGCTTCTTGCTGCATTAAAGTCTGTAGAAGATGCAATGAAGAAAGATGGTCCCACTGGCACTGCAATGGTTGCACAGGTCAGAGGGAAGCGCGGTCGGAAGAATGGTTCTCGGAAGGGCCCGGCCCAGAAAAGAAAGAAGAAGGGACAAAGTGTTGGCTCGTCTTCCAATACATCCACTCTAATGGCGTCAAAGAAAACTGATGTCTGTCATCACTGCAAAAAGTCGGGGCATTGAAGGCGTAATTGCCCGGATTACCTGAAGTCGGTCGACAAAGGTAAAGCTCCAGCAGGTATGAAATCTACTTTTATCATTGAAACCAGCTTTCTCGTCGGACGAGAAGGAAGTTGGGTTGTTGATTCTGGTGCTTCTATTCATGTATGCAATTTGTTACATTTGTTTCAGGAAATTAGAAAACTTGAAGAAGGGGAGATAGTCATCTAGATGGGATCTGATGCAAGTGTTGCAGCAGTCGCCGTCGGGACTTGTCGGCTATCAATATCTAGTGGAAGAGTCCTAGTACTTAAAGAATGTCTTTATGTACCTGAAGTCAGAAGGAATTTAATATCTGTATCTAAGTTAGTTAGAAGTGGATATTCATTCCTATTCTATAATAAGTTAGTCATAAATCATTATGATAAATATATTGCAGATGGTATTTTGACTTCTGGAGGATTTTATGAATTGTGCATTAATGAGCATGTCATGAATGTTACAACCACTAATAAAAACCCTAAAAGATCGAGGAATAATGAAAATCATTCAAACATGATTTGACATCAAAGGTTTGGTCATTTATCTGTTGATAGGTGATGAATCCACATTTCATCATCTTTATTCTATCATTTTGGCACCAAAAACCCTAGCAAATGCCTGTAAATAGCATTAAAACCATCATCTTAGCATCCATGCATGTGCATTCAGATTGTGTATAAATCACTGTAATTAAGGCCAAAATTATAGAATAAATAAAGAAAAGAAAAAGAATAAAATATTGTAAATATTTTATGACCCGAAACCCCGAGACCTAGGCATCTTGATGAATAGGTCGACAAGGAATAAAGTAGGGGGAGATAAGGCCAGATACACAGATAAAATACCTATACTTTTTATTCATTCTTTATTCATTTTTGGGACCTATTTTTGGTTCCACTTTTTATACATCAAATAAAGAAACTTTGTACATGAAAGTTGTAGATAATTAAATAAAGAAAAATACAAAATTGATTTCACAGAAAAATAATGTACAGATAAAAAGATATGATCTGAATAAGAATCCAGAATCCCAACTTCCCAGACCCGTATCTCACAACTGTCAACTCCAAATGCAGCATACTCACCTTTAATTGTATATAGAATAAAATAAACTATTTAATGGTGGTGGTTTCGCACTTGGCGGAGCTACGGTTTGAAAGTTGAGTTTTGGACCCTAAGTGTATACTTGTACATATTAAAATATTCAATTTATTATTTATTTGTTATTTTTATAATTTTATATTTTTATAATGTTGTAAATAATATTTATAATAATTATGTACATTAAAAGAAGAATAAAAACACAATTAAAATACAAATAAAAATAATTGTATATATCCAATACATAGGTCCTTTACCTATATACATACCTATATAAAACATACTTGTATTTTATTAAATATACAAAACACCTCATAAAAATAAAGTAAAAATATATACATGTATATAAAAGTATTTTATATTTTTCGAAAATAATAAACACAAATAAGTAAATTAAAAACACAAAATAAAAATAAAAGTATTAAAATACATAGGTAATATACCTATATAAAACTAAAAAGTGAACTTTTAGAAATATATGTCATCAAATTAAATAAAAATCATAATAAAATACTACATAAAATAACAAATAAATTTCATTTTATAACTTCAAATTAATTCGATGTATTTCTATTTTTAAATGAATTTATAAAACATTTTTTATTCCCTTTTTCCTGGTTGGTCCACGTGGACCAACCAGGAGCCAGCGACTGTTGACCGGCGGGTCAACAGTCTGTCCTCTGCCTCTTGTCTTCACGCGCGCGGCCTTTTCCTCCTGTCTTCGCGCCTTTTTCGAGGCTACGCCGCTCATCCTCTGCGGCCGCCTCCTTCACAAGATCTCTTCTTCGATCTATCACCTCCATCGCCATCTCCTCGAATCCACCCATATCTGCTCGAATCAGCCGTGATCTTCCCTCGAAGTCACGCGCTCCACCAGCTTCAAATACAAGCCCCCGTCTTTCTTTCCCGGGTTGAACCGCATTTCACACAGATCTACCCCCTTTCGTTCGTGTTCGAGCACCTGGAGGTGACAGCTCCTGGTTCCACACCTTCGGAGAGGCGGAGTTGAGAGATCTGGGCGTGTTCCATCACCTCCGGCGGTCACCCCCGTGAGGTACTCTCCCTCTGGCCATTGGCCATCGAGGTTGCCATCCATCCCATTTTGTTTCGCATGTTATTCCTGTTAGTCCTAGGATCGTTTCCCCCACATTTCTGAATCGAATCGATCGCCTTGTCACCTAATCGATCACCTCACCGGAGCGCAACTCCGGCGAGTCTCCACATCGCATCCCTGTTCATCTCGAGAGCCACCCGAGGTCGAAGCATTTTGCCCTCGACCTCCCTAACTCTTTGGTGCAGGTCTTGGAGCACATCGACGCTTCTGGAGCTATTTTGCTCTCTCGCCGGAGCACCTGGGGCCTCGCAGCTCCGCCACCTCCGTGCGAGAGCATCGGCGAATGCCGGTGGATTTTGAAGGTTCCAGACAACAGCCAACACCTGCAGGAGCATCCTAGACCCCCTTGCAAGCTCCCGCGTCGCCGAGGTCGGCCGGAGGAGCTCGGAGAAGTTCGCCAGACCGGAGCTCCTCCGTGTTCTTCCCTCAACCTCCGTGACCGTCGGATCAACGAGGAGCTCCCCAGATCGTGCTGCAGCCGTTGGATCTCCCCTAGTGCCCACCGTTCGATCGTCGAAGGAGTTCTAATCTCGGCCGCACGAGCCCAAGCGTCATCAGCCGCTCAAATCCCGCCACGTGGATAAGTGGATCGCCTCTAGCCGTTGGATCGCGCCTCGTCGCCCAGCCGTTGGATGCGCGCCACGCGTCATCATCGGAGCGCCTGAGCGAGGGTATTTTGCACCCCAACCCTCGCCATTTTTGTATTTACTATTTAGCATATAAACTTGTCTCTGTAGTTTAAAATATTCTGTAATATTTGCAAAACAACCCCCCGACTTTTGACAATTGCACTTAGGTCCTCGCCACGTCACCTCACGTGACCTGTACACGTGAGGTGGTGGGCATTTTGCAAAGGACCCCTCGGTTGTTTGTGTATTTAGTTTTAGTACCAAAACTTTGGCATTAAGTGTAATATTTCTGGTTATTTTGCAAGTAGGCCCCCGGACTTGTGTGATATTACAATCTAGTCCTTCCCAGGCGCGTGCAAGTCACGCGCCCTGGTGGGTAATTTGTAGGCGTGCCCCAGCGGATTTTGTAATTGTCTTTTGGTGCCAAAAATTGAATATAACGTGTATAATTTTTGTGGAAAATTGCATTGTTGCCCCTGTATGATTCCATATTTGCACTTATGCCCTTGCCAGCACTGTTTGATGATTGGAGTCTTGTTCTAATTAATTAAAATCTCATTTTAACTCCAAAAATTCCACAAAAATAGGGTTAAGCTTCTGTTGTCCTATATTTTGACGCCTTATTTTTAGTTTTTGATTTTACTCCATTTTCCTATTTATTAAAAATCAAAAACTCTCATTTTGTGTACTGTCTACCTTAGAAAATACCAAAAAAATCTCAAAATACCTCTAAAAATTCCAAAAAAATCCCCTGGTGTCTATTTTGCTATATTTTAGTGTCAGTCCAAAAACCACTCAAAATCTCAAAAGAAAAACACTAAAAATTGAAAAACACTTAAAAACTTCAAAAAAATATAAAAAATAGTAGAAAAATCCAAAAAATATAAACTCAGCTTCTGTTTGTCACTTATTTTATTCTTTTTATTAGAAAAATAGTGTGAATTATTTTGAGTACTGGTTGATATTTTTAAAGTACATTTTTGTCACAGCCAGCCCTTATTTCCACTGTTTGCCTTATTTCAGACTTTAAAAATACCAAAAACATCTTGAAAAATCCTCAAAAATCACAAAAACAGTAAAAAACCCTAAAAATACCAAAAACATTTTATTTCTGAATTTTTGAGTATTTTTGTGCATTTTTATAAATATTCTACCTTGTCTTTTACTATATTGCATTTACTTTCCAATATTGAAAAAGAAAATAAAAAAATATAAAATATAAAATCTAAAAATCAGAAAATCAAAAATCAAAATACAAAATTAAAAATTAAAAATAAAAAAAAAATTTTAAATTAAAAACCCACAAAAACATTTCCTTGTTTGATTGCTTAGTGTAGACACACCACACACTCACTCACTCGTGCATTCACTTGCTTGAATTACACTGCTTGCTCCCTGTGTTCGAACTCTCTGCATACTTGACTGCTATACATCCTTTGTGCAGAGTTAAAAATAAATTTTAACTCACACCTGTCTTTCATTGCCTGATTTGCTTGTGGGTTATTTGTTGATTAATTTCGGGATTCGTGTGGTCAAACACCGACTGTTGACTCGCCTTGTGAGTCGACATAACCGCATCGATCTCCGTGATTATCAAATGGCGCCGTTGCCGGGGAGCAACAGCTTGTAGTTCATCTTTGTGATTGTTTGTGTGTTTGTTTACCATAGCATTATCCTTCTCTTACATTTTGATATATATCTTGATTGAACTATCTGACCATCTCTTTTGTCTTCTTGCGAGGGACCGCGGAGCGAGGCGGGTGGCTTAGGTGACCCGACGCAACCTTGGGACGTGGAGCCGGCTGTTCTTAAGCCAAGCCGGCAGGAGAGAGCAAGGAGTGAGAGAGAGAGTGCTTAGCTAGTTTTTACTTTATTTGTGAGAGAGTGATATTCCATTAATTTGTAATAATACAGGTACTTTGGACTTGGACTTAGACATTCGGGCCTAACTTCCGGGTGTTTGTTCACCCGGGGGCTCACCGCCGTTTTCCTCGTGTTTTCATCGTAGTCGTTTTCCGGTTTTGAGTTTCATTTTTCACTTTATTTTGTGGATTGAGCTCCAAGATCTAGGTCCTGCTTGACTCGAGTAGAATAGGTCCAAACACCTAATAATCTTTGCATATTCCTATAGATACGTTTTGGACTTAGACTAAATTAAACAGTTAGCAAGTAATTCCCAAATCCACGCGCCGCGAGCTCATACCCGAACAAGCGCTTTCTCCTACTCCAAATGTGTTGGGCAGAGGAGGGGTGAGCCAAGACCGGACCCTCGGATTAGGAGTTGCTAGTTGACTTGTGGTTCTTCACGCTAGCAGTTGCCTGTTCTAGGACGATTTCCGTGTGCATATCGGCATATAATATAGGTTTAAAAATTTCTGCTTTGCATCCCGCATGGAGAGAGCTGGGATTCGCTGTAAGTCTTCTAACTTTGCACGCATCATTTAGGCACAAAGGTGAGATCTCCATCTTTGTGTCGACTTGCACGGCTTTTCCGACTCTTTTCTCCCTCTGTTTTTGGACAAAGTAGGACCAAAAGAAAATACAAAAACGTTAGGCGCTTGTTTGAATTGACTCAAAAGAAGCGATAACACCAAAAAAATTAAAAAAAGGGACTGCTAAGAAAACTTGACCAAAATAAAAAAGGTAATTGGATTCATTGCTTGGGGTGAGTAATACCCTCACTTGTATTCAGGTTGCATGGGAAGGTCTCCTTCCAAGTGAGGTGAGCGCTTCGTAAGGATTAGAGCCAAAAACCCAGCTTGTGGCTGCCTTGTGTATCGCCTGGATTACCGAAGTATTGGCGCTTCTATCGTACGTAGTCGAGTAGGGCTTGGTCACCATTGGTGACTCTCTATTGTGAGAGCATCGACCTTGTCCGAAGTATCGAGCATAGGCCACGCCTTCACGGGGGTGTCTGTCTCACCGGCTGCGTCCGAGTAGGTTCTTGCACGCTCACGGGTGATTCCGTTGCGAGCGAGTTCCGAAGTATTGGTTTCGCCTATTGGCTTCCTCTCTTATTCTTTGGCTGAGTAGGGATCCAGGAAGGGTTACAAGGACCTCAACTGCACAAGCTACAGGTTACACAGGAGGAGGACAAGTACGGGATACTTTTCCGGCAGTACTCTCTCTCCTATAAGCGTAGCGTTCTAAGGACTCGTTCAAAGATAAATATCTGAATCAAGTTAAAAATTGAAAAGATAAAAGCCGAACCTTCACGGCTTCATGTGTTGAGTTGGTGAACTTACCCTTGCTTCGTGTTTGATTGCTAGATTTATCTAGGTCAAGATCAAAAACACAGCACAATTGTGCGCAATTTTGTTGCATCTTACTCTTCTTCTTCTCTTGCCTTTCCTCTACTCTTCTTAATAATCAAGATGATGGGACGGAGATCTCTTAGGCCGACCCTGTCGGCACCGCTATCCCGCACTCCTCCTTACTCATCTAGGACTACCTCGGAGAGTCCGCTCTCCGAGCCTGAGTATACATCCGCCCTGTTCCCCCTCGACCATTCTTCCCACTCTCCTTCTATCAGTCCACTTGTTTCAGAATGCAGTGCATCACAGAGTTCGGATCATTCTACAGCACCTGAGATGGCCTCTTTTGCTTTTACAGAAGATCCAGTCATGTCGGACAGAGGCGAGCACGCAGATGATCATGAGCACCCTCCATTCGTATTTGATCAGGCAGCCATCAACAATTCGTTGCTAGCATCCCTGGAAACCATGCAGAGACAGATCCGAGACCAGGGAACATTTATGGGTGATCTCATGCGAGAGATAGCGCAGATGAGAGAAGACCGTGCTGGCGGAGAAGGTGGAGGAGGAGGAGGACCCGATGCAGGAGGAGACAATCCAGACGGCGAGAGACCGCCACAGACCATCATGAGGGAACTGCATAACCCAGCTTCATCCCTCACTCACCGATGGATTCGACTCCCACCTATCCATGGAGACTTCGAGCTTCGGCACAACACAATTCAGATGCTACCCAAGTTCCATGGGTTGCCGACCGAAGAGCCGCACCTCCACCTCCAAGAATTCGAGATGATTTGCAGCACCATCCACGATCGGTTGATAACCGAGGACACAATCAAGATGATCGCCTTTCCATTCTCTTTGGTTGACAGAGCCGCCTATTGGCTCAAACATCTTGGGCGTTTCGTCGACACATGGGCAGATCTCCGGGCCGCATTCCTGAAGAAGTACTATCCTCTCGGCCGGACCAACGCAGCTCGAGCTATGATCAGCAACTTCGTCATGATCCCAAATGAACAGTTCCATGAAGCCTGGGATCGATTCAGAGAGCTCATCGACCGGTGTCCCCACCATGATATCTCCAAGCCCAATCTCGTTCAGAGTTTCTTTTGCGGGCTGACACCGGAGCTGCAGGGGCTAGTGAACGCCTCTTGCGGTGGGTCTTATTTCTCCAAGGGAGAGGACGACGTCTGGGCCATCTACGAAGGCATGGCAGAAAACTCCACAGTGATGACCCAGGCCCGAGTCTATACACAGCAGAAGCCCCCGCAAGGAGCGGGATCATTTCAGAGGATCGCTCGCATCGATACCGGTCCCAATACAGTGTCAGTTGCAGCAGCCCAAGCAGAATCCACAGCAGCCGACATGGGCATAATTAGTGAAAAGCTGGACCGCATGGAGATCCTTGAGAAGAAACAAAATCAAGGCATGGCCCAGATGGACCAGATTGTCAAGACAATGAGTGACCTGAAAACTCAGATTCTCTGTATTCAGGAGGCACAGACCCATTCACAACAGCCTCCCAGGTCACAGGTTGCATCCCGCAGCAGCAACTCCAACCAGGCCTCTACCTCATACCGTCAGGTAAACCATATCCAGGCGGAGCCGGTTCCCTTGCTGCAGTACCATCCAGAGCAACCGCCATCTTCGGACACGCAGATGGTGGTCTATCAGCCAGAGCAACCACTGGCAGTTCTACCTCCACCCTCCTTTGAGCAGGAACCGTTGATGGAAGTCAACGGGATTTGGTACGACCGGTACCCTCAGCCAGCGATTCGTAGGGATCACCCCGGATTCCGTTGGGGCAACGGTGGATCCTCTTCCCAACAGCAGCACCCTGCCCAAGGATACCAGAACAGCCAGCCACAACAGCAACACCAGCAGCCCCAGTATGCCCAACCGCAGCAATATCACAGCGGTCCTCGTCCCAACTATCAGGGACAGCAGTGGAGGCAGCGCGAGCAGCCTCAGCGTTTTCAGAACCAGCCTCCCCAGTACCAGCAGCAGCAACCTCGTTTCCAGCAGGGAAACTCATCCGGTTCTCAGCCCCATTCCTTTGAGAACCCCGCTCTTGATGATCTTGCCCGCTTGCTTTCCGAACAGCAAGCCTCCTTCAGGCAAGAAATGGATGAATTCCGGCAGGAGATGCGGGAGATCATGAAAGGCAAAGCCGCCATACCAGCTCAGATCGAACCAAATCCGAACAATTTCAAAAGGAAGCCTGAGCAGGTAGAGTTTTCAGAGGATACCCCTCCTAGTGACTATGAGAATGATGTGAATAATATCTATTATGATGCTGATTTTGTTACTACTAGGAGCGGTAGGATACCCGCCGGCGGCGTCTCTTCTGAGCGACAACCGGATACAGAACCAGGAGCGCCAGAAGAGCAGAAGAGCGGTGCTGATACCGCTAATGATGATGTAGAAGAAGGTGGTGCTGATGCCACCAATGATGGAGTCCAGGACGACGGTGCTGATGCCGTCGTGATACCAGATGAAGACGGTGGTGCTGATGCCACCATTTTTGATGCAGAACCAGAGGGCGGTGCTGATGCCGCAGAGACAGGTGCCAGTGGTGGTACTCAGGCCACCACATCTCCTTTTGTTGAAACTCCAGCTGTGGTGTCACCACGTTTTGTATCTTTGGACTGTGATCAAAACAAAAACAACAAAAATATGAATAAAGAAAAGGTTTCTGTTCAAATTACGGATCCATATGTATTGAATGATGATGTTGGTATGGATTCTCCTTCTTCACAGACACAGGAACCTATTTCTAGTCCTCCATCTGAGGAGGCCCCCACTATCCCCTTCCCAGAGGCACTTCGCCGAGCGAAGGGGAATAAAAAAGAAAATCCCAAAAAGAACCAAGAAGTAGAGTTCGGCAATCAGATGATTGACAGATTTCACATTCAGCTGACTCTACGAGAAGCTTTTGAGCATATCCCTTTCTTCAAAAAGAATTTGAAAGAGACAACTACTGTCAGAAGAAAGCGGAGGCACAGAGATCAGATCCATATGCTCACACATGACACTTGCTGCACTATTCAGAACAAGTTGCCAGCCAAGAGACCAGATGCAGGAGCTCCCTATGTCAGATGCGAGATTCAAGAGCAACAGTTTGATCGTACTCTATTAGACAGCGGCTCTTCAATCAATCTCCTCCCGGCAGCCTTACTCAAGCAATTTGAGTTCGGCACTCTTCATCGAAGCAGAACAGTCCTTCAGTTTGCTGATAGGTCGATAAAGAGGCCGAAGGGGTTGTTGAAAGACGTGGTCGTTACCATTCAGGGCCTGAAATTCCCCGTGGACTTCGTTGTGTTGGACATGGAGATCCCTGAGTCGGTAACCGATGCCCCCATCATACTCGGACGCCCATTCTTGGCCACAGCCAAGGCGGTGACCGACCATGATTGCGGGAAGGTATGTTTTCGCGTAGAGGGCGAGACCATACAAATAGAGACGATCGAGGAAACCAGAGCCAGAGAGTTAGAATGCTCCGAGCAGTCAAGCGAAGCCGCATCAATGATAGAGGAAGAGCTAGACGTCCACCAGGTTTGTGATTTTGAAATAACTGATGATGAATCTAACTGGAAAGACCCTGTAGCACCGACTCTCGCCTTGCCTACTGAATCACTGTACCTCAAGCTCATGGCAATCGAAGGTCGGGAGAGCACATTCCTGGATACGGATACACCTGAGGCTGACAGCATCGTGACGAGTGGTGCCGATGCTGTCAATTCTTGTTCTTCTAGTTCTGATCCCTCATATTCAGACATTGAATGGGCCTATTCTGATGATCCGTTGTCGTGTCTGATTCATTCTGAACCAGTAACCATGACAGAGTGCGAGCCCGTACAGTACAGTGATAATTCAGTCAGCCGCCTTTCGTCAGAACTTCACGCCAAGCGGGAGTTCTCTCATGCAGACCTGGTAGCATTCACCCAGACATATCAGAAGCCAGATCTGCCACCTCCCAGTTGTCCTGAACTGAAACCTCTGCCGCAGTCAATGAAGTATAGATTCCTTGCAGGTGAGCCAGATATGCACCCAGTCATCATCTCAGCAGATTTGACTGGAGAACAAGAATCTCGTCTGATGGAGGTTCTTGAAAGAAATCGCAAGGCAATCGGATGGAATATAGCTGACCTCAAGGGGCTGAGCCCGAAGCTGTGCTCCCACCACATCTATCTCGAGGATGACGCTAAGCCATCGCGTGAGTTCCAGCGACGGCTGAACCCGAACCTTCGAGAGGTCGTCATGAAAGAAATTTCGAAGTGGTGGAGTGCTGATTTCATCTATCCCATCTCCGACTCAAAATGGGTAAGTCCGTTACATGTGGTACCCAAGAAGACGGGCATCACAACAGTTGTCAACGAGTTCGGAGAAGAGGTCGCTACCAGAGTACCAACTTCTTGGAGGGTCTGTGTGGACTACAGACGATTAAATGAGGCCACCAAGAAGGATCACTTCCCGCTGCCCTTCCTTGATCAGATTATCGAGCGGTTAGCCGGGAAGAGCCATTACTGTTTTCTTGATGGGTACTCTGGATATAATCAAGTGGCCATTGCGCCCGAAGACCAGGAGAAGACGACTTTCACCTGTCCGTTTGGGACTTATGCTTTCAGACGGATGCCCTTTGGTCTATGTAACGCTCCGGCGACATTCCAAAGGTGCATGTTGTCCATTTTCTCGGACATGGTGGGTAACTGTTTAGAGGTCTTCATGGATGACTTCTCGGTCTATGGCGATGGGTTTGATGCTTGTCTTGACTGCCTAGATCGTGTGCTGAAGCGCTGCATAGAGGTTAATCTAGTCTTATCCTGGGAGAAGAGTCATTTCATGATGACTCAAGGGACGGTCCTTGGGCATATCGTCTCCAACAGGGGCATGGAGGTCGATCCTGCCAAGGTGGATATCATCAGAAAACTCGATCCGCCGTCCAATTTGCGTCAGTTACGATCTTTTCTGGGGCATGTCGGTTTCTACCGACGGTTTATTCAGGACTTCAGTCGAATTGCCCGACCGTTAACCGACTTGCTGACCAAAGACACCGAGTTTATTGTTAATGATAAGTGTCTTGAATCATTTGAGACTCTCAAAAATATGGTTATTTCAGCTCCTGTCCTTCAGCCACCCGATTGGTCTCTTCCATTCGAGATCATGACGGATGCTTCAGATTTTGCCGTTGGGGCTGTGCTTGGACAGAGGAGGGATGGATTACCGTTTGCCATTCACTACGCCAGCCGGACCTTAGATGCCGCTCAAAGGAATTACACTGTGACTGAAAAAGAAATGCTGGCCGTAGTCTTCGCTCTTGATAAGTATCGATCTTACATTCTCGGATCTAGAGTAACTGTTTACACCGATCATACCGCCATCCGGTATTTAATGGCCAAGAAGGATGCCAAAGCACGCCTTACCAGATGGATCCTTCTACTCCAGGAATTTGATATTGAGATTAAGGATAAGCCTGGAGTCAAGAATGTGGTGGCGGATCATCTCTCCAGATTGGAGAATCTTGAGGAATCCGAGCCCAGCGCACCTATATCAGAGACGTTTCCAGATGAGGCGATCTTAGCTGTCACCTCTCTCCCATGGTATGCCGACTTTGTAAACTATCTTGTTGCCAAGACAGTCCCTCAGGGTTGGCCCAGACAGAAACTCGAGACCTTCCTAGCTAAGGCCAAGTTTTACCATTGGGAGGATCCCGTCCTTTATCATGAAGGAGGGGATAGTATCTGGAGGAGGTGCATTCCTCAAGAAGAGCAGCATAGCGTCCTCACATACTGCCACAAGCTTGAGGCAGGAGGACATCATTCTGGAAAAAGGACAGCACAGAAGGTGCTTCAATCCGGCCTATGGTGGCCTACTCTCTTCAAGGATTCTGATGAGTTCGTGAAGGGATGTACTGACTGTCAGAAAATGGGAACCTGCGGACAGAGAGACATGATGCCCATGCAACCCATTCACTTTTGTGAAGTTTTTGATGCATGGGGGATTGATTTCATGGGCCCATTTCCTAAGAGTCAGGGATTCGAGCATATTTTGCTCGCTGTAGATTATGTCAGTCGATGGGTTGAGGCCATCCCCGCCCGAGCCGCAGATGCTAAAACCGTGTGTAAATTCTTGAGGAAAAATATCATTTCACGGTTCGGGGTACCTAGAGTTTTGATTTCTGACGGGGGGTCTCATTTCATCAATGACAAAGTTAGGGCCCTTGCTGACGAGTTCGGTATTGACCATCGGGTTGCCACTCCTTATCACCCTCAGACTAATGGTCTTGCTGAAGTATCGAATCGGGAGATAAAGACGATCTTGCAGAAAGTTGTCCGCCCAGACCGAAAGGATTGGTCACAACTTTTGGACTCGGTCCTATGGGCCTATCGGACTTCTTTCAAAAATCCATTGGGGACATCTCCTTTTCGTCTCGTCTATGGCAAGCCGTGCCATTTGCCAGTGGAAATCAAGCACAAATCTTTTTGGGCAGTTACTGAGTTACTTTTGGATCCCGAGAGTGTGGGAGATCAGAGACGAGCAGAATTGGCAGCCCTGGAGGAACTAAGAGACACAGCCTTTTCCAACAGCCTACAGTACAAAGAAAAAGTGAAGACATGGCACGATTCGCATATCAGCCATAAACAGTTTGAGCCAGATCAGAAAGTATGGTTGTTTGATTCCAGGCTGAAATTATTCCCAGGGAAGTTGCAGAGCAAGTGGAAAGGTCCGTATGTGGTTAGGAAGGTACATGACAATGGCAGTATTGATATATCCGAACCGTCATCTTCGTCCACCTTCCGCGTCAATGGTCAACGCCTAAAGTTATATCGAGATCATGATCCGCCGACCATTGACGTTGCCCCCATTCTTCTGGTATGAGATGAGTTCTTTGACTCATATAATTCTGCATCTTATACATGGTGATCACTTCCATCTTCCGCTGTACAAACCATCTGTTCATATCACTCTTTCGTCTGTTAATTTATTTTCTTCTTTTCTTCTTTTCCTTTTCTGTTTTCTTAATCTATCAATAAGTTGCCGCCCTTGTAGACATTATCCATACTTAGGACGCACTTTGTCCTAAGTATAGGGGGGGTGTGCACCCCGAGTATTTCTATTCTTTTCGATCCTCTCCATTGTCTCCTCTTCTTGTCTATACTTAGGGATATCTTACCCTAAGTATAGGGGGAGACAATCTGAGTACGATCTGTTCATTCCCACCCTTGACCCTCCCTGCGTTGTGTACAGTCTGCTATACTTAGGATTAATTGATCCTAAGTATAGGGGGGACGGTCAACTTCTGATTCATTGATTCATCTATTTATTCCTTTATTCTTTAGACTTGTCTATACTTAGTACGAGTTATGTCTTCTCTTTTCTCTCCGATCTATGAGGACATAGCTCAAGCTAAGTATAGGGGGGTCGTATATACTGTGTATATACTTTAGCCATAACTCGTACTTTCCTAATAAATATGGCTAAAAATTCTTTAAAATTCATTAAAAATCCTTAATAAAAAAAGATGTGATTATTCCTCAAATTCTTTTTGTATATACTGATTAATAAATCAGGTAAAAACGTCTGCAAAATGTTTGAAAAATAGTTTGAAAATCCTTGTGAAAAATCTATTGAAAATTATTTGGAAAATATTTTGCTACATGTTTTCAACCTTTGTAAAAATGTGTGGTTTGTAAAAACTTCTTTTCTTTGTGTGAAATAAAATGTTTGAAAAATGATTTGCAAATGGTTTGAAAAATGGTTGCAAAAATATTTGAAAAATCTATACATACTGTTTCGAAAACCGATTGCAAAATGATTTTCAAATATGTGTAAATGTTTGTAAAAACTATTTTGGACTATAGTCTTCAAAAATTGTTTGAAAAACCTTGTGTCAAATAAGTTTGAGGAATACTAACATCACACCAAAATCCATCTTATATATATATGTATAAAATTGATCACTTACCCTGTAAATTCTTAAAATCCTCTTCTTGTATATATAAGAAGCACTCCCGTGTACATATTTTCACCTAGTTTTCAGCCAAAGCTTTTTATTTCAAAAATCCCAAAAACATTTGCAAAATTAAAATCCAAAAACATTTGAAAAATCTTTTTGAAAAATACAAAAAAAAATGCATCTGCATATGCATCATCATCATCTTTCCAAAAATCCATAAAAAGTCAAAATCTCTGAAAATTGCATCACAAAAATATTTTCTGCATTGCATTGCATAGCATTCGCATTTTTCGGATTGAGTTTGATAGTTGAACAAGTCTAAGTAAAATCCGGAGATTGGAGCCTGATTGGACCTTAAAATCTACCTAATAACAGGAACCTTATAGGAACTAGGTTTGAGGTACTTCAGGTCTAGTTGACTTAATTCTTTGAGGATCACGGGACTTAGTTCAATGGATTCTTGACTGCCTAAGTAGAGTATTTCGGAGCACACGCACGACTCTTGTTGATAATGACCTAACTTGGACACCTGCACCTTTCACATAGCTCTCCACGGATGAGGTGGTGAGGAGGCAGTTTCCTTTGGCTTGGGGTAGCATATGAGGGTAGTACTTCTAGGCGGAACCTCTCTTCTTCTTATAGTGAAGGAAGTGCACCTCAACTTGGTCTAGTGGTGATGAAGTCTAAAGACAGAAGCCGTGGGTTGCAATAAAGCTTCAAAAGAGGGATAGTCTACTGGCTCAAGAGGAAAATTTCTTGTATATGCTGCTCATGTAGATATGTTGTACAGATGCAATTAAAAAAAAAAATGCAAAAAGAACTCCAAAAAAGTGGTGGGTCGGATTGAAAATTTAATAATCCCACCGGAGTATGTATATAGAGTCCAATAAAGCAAGAGCTTATGTTATCCATGTTACATCTCATGAAGCTTGCAGCGGGAGACTTAGCTACACTGGCTGAGCTTCCAAAAGTCTATACTTCTTCCCCCTCTTCTTGAGCTGGTCGCCACTTGAACTTAGAAGGGAATACCCCGCTTCTCGAGGAAAGAGTTGCTAGACCGAGGCATTAGAGTTACCAGGTTGGGGGAGGTTGTTTCTTTGTCACTTCTGAGGTGGGGAGCTACATATCACTTACACTGTACAAGTCAGATTCATAGTCGTAAGAGTTTGCGTATGAGTTGAAGTATTTCTGACCTGGCTATTGAGGAGACTTGGACAGAGTTTTGGGATTCTCAAGGACTGTTGGATTTCAAACTTGGTTCTCATTAAGGTTCCGACCGCACTAAAATTCCAAAGGTCCGACTTAAGCTCCAAACTTTGATTTTGCGAAGACAAGTTCCATAATTAGACTTCATCCAATTTTCTTCTTTTTCTTTTCTTTCTTTTCTTTTTGCACTTATTGCATAAGTGTTTGCTAGGGACTAGCAAAGGTAAAGTATAGGGGGATGATGAATCCACATTTCATCATCTTTATTCTATCATTTTGGCACCAAAAACCCTAGCAAATGCCTGTAAATAGCATTAAAACCATCATCTTAGCATCCATGCATGTGCATTCAGATTGTGTATAAATCACTGTAATTAAGGCCAAAATTATAGAATAAATAAAGAAAAGAAAAAGAATAAAATATTGTAAATATTTTATGACCCGAAACCCCGAGACCTAGGCATCTTGATGAATAGGTCGACAAGGAATAAAGTAGGGGGAGATAAGGCCAGATACACAGATAAAATACCTATACTTTTTATTCATTCTTTATTCATTTTTGGGACCTATTTTTGGTTCCACTTTTTATACATCAAATAAAGAAACTTTGTACATGAAAGTTGTAGATAATTAAATAAAGAAAAATACAAAATTGATTTCACAGAAAAATAATGTACAGATAAAAAGATATGATCTGAATAAGAATCCAGAATCCCAACTTCCCAGACCCGTATCTCACAACTGTCAACTCCAAATGCAGCATACTCACCTTTAATTGTATATAGAATAAAATAAACTATTTAATGGTGGTGGTTTCGCACTTGGCGGAGCTACGGTTTGAAAGTTGAGTTTTGGACCCTAAGTGTATACTTGTACATATTAAAATATTCAATTTATTATTTATTTGTTATTTTTATAATTTTATATTTTTATAATGTTGTAAATAATATTTATAATAATTATGTACATTAAAAGAAGAATAAAAACACAATTAAAATACAAATAAAAATAATTGTATATATCCAATACATAGGTCCTTTACCTATATACATACCTATATAAAACATACTTGTATTTTATTAAATATACAAAACACCTCATAAAAATAAAGTAAAAATATATACATGTATATAAAAGTATTTTATATTTTTCGAAAATAATAAACACAAATAAGTAAATTAAAAACACAAAATAAAAATAAAAGTATTAAAATACATAGGTAATATACCTATATAAAACTAAAAAGTGAACTTTTAGAAATATATGTCATCAAATTAAATAAAAATCATAATAAAATACTACATAAAATAACAAATAAATTTCATTTTATAACTTCAAATTAATTCGATGTATTTCTATTTTTAAATGAATTTATAAAACATTTTTTATTCCCTTTTTCCTGGTTGGTCCACGTGGACCAACCAGGAGCCAGCGACTGTTGACCGGCGGGTCAACAGTCTGTCCTCTGCCTCTTGTCTTCACGCGCGCGGCCTTTTCCTCCTGTCTTCGCGCCTTTTTCGAGGCTACGCCGCTCATCCTCTGCGGCCGCCTCCTTCACAAGATCTCTTCTTCGATCTATCACCTCCATCGCCATCTCCTCGAATCCACCCATATCTGCTCGAATCAGCCGTGATCTTCCCTCGAAGTCACGCGCTCCACCAGCTTCAAATACAAGCCCCCGTCTTTCTTTCCCGGGTTGAACCGCATTTCACACAGATCTACCCCCTTTCGTTCGTGTTCGAGCACCTGGAGGTGACAGCTCCTGGTTCCACACCTTCGGAGAGGCGGAGTTGAGAGATCTGGGCGTGTTCCATCACCTCCGGCGGTCACCCCCGTGAGGTACTCTCCCTCTGGCCATTGGCCATCGAGGTTGCCATCCATCCCATTTTGTTTCGCATGTTATTCCTGTTAGTCCTAGGATCGTTTCCCCCACATTTCTGAATCGAATCGATCGCCTTGTCACCTAATCGATCACCTCACCGGAGCGCAACTCCGGCGAGTCTCCACATCGCATCCCTGTTCATCTCGAGAGCCACCCGAGGTCGAAGCATTTTGCCCTCGACCTCCCTAACTCTTTGGTGCAGGTCTTGGAGCACATCGACGCTTCTGGAGCTATTTTGCTCTCTCGCCGGAGCACCTGGGGCCTCGCAGCTCCGCCACCTCCGTGCGAGAGCATCGGCGAATGCCGGTGGATTTTGAAGGTTCCAGACAACAGCCAACACCTGCAGGAGCATCCTAGACCCCCTTGCAAGCTCCCGCGTCGCCGAGGTCGGCCGGAGGAGCTCGGAGAAGTTCGCCAGACCGGAGCTCCTCCGTGTTCTTCCCTCAACCTCCGTGACCGTCGGATCAACGAGGAGCTCCCCAGATCGTGCTGCAGCCGTTGGATCTCCCCTAGTGCCCACCGTTCGATCGTCGAAGGAGTTCTAATCTCGGCCGCACGAGCCCAAGCGTCATCAGCCGCTCAAATCCCGCCACGTGGATAAGTGGATCGCCTCTAGCCGTTGGATCGCGCCTCGTCGCCCAGCCGTTGGATGCGCGCCACGCGTCATCATCGGAGCGCCTGAGCGAGGGTATTTTGCACCCCAACCCTCGCCATTTTTGTATTTACTATTTAGCATATAAACTTGTCTCTGTAGTTTAAAATATTCTGTAATATTTGCAAAACAACCCCCCGACTTTTGACAATTGCACTTAGGTCCTCGCCACGTCACCTCACGTGACCTGTACACGTGAGGTGGTGGGCATTTTGCAAAGGACCCCTCGGTTGTTTGTGTATTTAGTTTTAGTACCAAAACTTTGGCATTAAGTGTAATATTTCTGGTTATTTTGCAAGTAGGCCCCCGGACTTGTGTGATATTACAATCTAGTCCTTCCCAGGCGCGTGCAAGTCACGCGCCCTGGTGGGTAATTTGTAGGCGTGCCCCAGCGGATTTTGTAATTGTCTTTTGGTGCCAAAAATTGAATATAACGTGTATAATTTTTGTGGAAAATTGCATTGTTGCCCCTGTATGATTCCATATTTGCACTTATGCCCTTGCCAGCACTGTTTGATGATTGGAGTCTTGTTCTAATTAATTAAAATCTCATTTTAACTCCAAAAATTCCACAAAAATAGGGTTAAGCTTCTGTTGTCCTATATTTTGACGCCTTATTTTTAGTTTTTGATTTTACTCCATTTTCCTATTTATTAAAAATCAAAAACTCTCATTTTGTGTACTGTCTACCTTAGAAAATACCAAAAAAATCTCAAAATACCTCTAAAAATTCCAAAAAAATCCCCTGGTGTCTATTTTGCTATATTTTAGTGTCAGTCCAAAAACCACTCAAAATCTCAAAAGAAAAACACTAAAAATTGAAAAACACTTAAAAACTTCAAAAAAATATAAAAAATAGTAGAAAAATCCAAAAAATATAAACTCAGCTTCTGTTTGTCACTTATTTTATTCTTTTTATTAGAAAAATAGTGTGAATTATTTTGAGTACTGGTTGATATTTTTAAAGTACATTTTTGTCACAGCCAGCCCTTATTTCCACTGTTTGCCTTATTTCAGACTTTAAAAATACCAAAAACATCTTGAAAAATCCCCAAAAATCACAAAAACAGTAAAAAACCCTAAAAATACCAAAAACATTTTATTTCTGAATTTTTGAGTATTTTTGTGCATTTTTATAAATATTCTACCTTGTCTTTTACTATATTGCATTTACTTTCCAATATTGAAAAAGAAAATAAAAAAATATAAAATCTAAAATCTAAAAATCAGAAAATCAAAAATCAAAATACAAAATTAAAAATTAAAAATAAAAAAAAAATTTTTAAATTAAAAACCCACAAAAACATTTCCTTGTTTGATTGCTTAGTGTAGACACACCACACACTCACTCACTCGTGCATTCACTTGCTTGAATTACACTGCTTGCTCCCTGTGTTCGAACTCTCTGCATACTTGACTGCTATACATCCTTTGTGCAGAGTTAAAAATAAATTTTAACTCACACCTGTCTTTCATTGCCTGATTTGCTTGTGGGTTATTTGTTGATTAATTTCGGGATTCGTGTGGTCAAACACCGACTGTTGACTCGCCTTGTGAGTCGACATAACCGCATCGATCTCCGTGATTATCAATAGGATCAATAGATTGTTAAAGGATGAACCTTTGGACTTTCTACAGGTTCAGTCTTTACCTACCTGTGAACATTGTATTTGAGGTAAAATGACTAGGATGACTTTCCGTAACAAGGTTACTAGATGCGAAGGTATAATTGACCTAATACATACCGATGTATGTGGTCCCTTCAGTACCGCGACTCGAAATGGATATCGATATTATTTGACGTTTATTGATGACCATTCGTGATACGGGTTTGTCTTCTTATTACGTCATAAATCTGAAACCTTTGAAAAGTTCAAAGAATTCAAGGCTTTGGTTGAGAACCAAACCGATAGGAAGATTAAACGAATTCGATCTGATCGAGGTGGCGAGTACCTCTCTGACGAATTCAAGGAATATCTTAAAGAGAATGGAATTGTCTCCAATCTCACTACTCCTGGAACTCCCCAACTTAATGGTGTTGCTGAAAGACGCAACATGACCATCATGGATATGGTCCGTTCAATGATGAGTAAAGCACATTTGCCACTTAGTTTCTGGAGATATGCAGTAGAGACTACAATATATATCCTGAATAAGATTCCTAGCAAATCTATACTTAAGACTCCTCATGAGCTCTGGTATGGAACCAGACCTAGTGTTATGCACTCGAGGGTTTGGGGTTGCTTGGTCCATACGAAGAACGTGGATGCAAGTAAGGTGGATTCTCGCACTCGTGCGTGTTACTTCATTGGGTATGTTAGAGATGGTATTGGATACCAACTCTATGATCTTGAGACCCAAAAGGTTTTTGTCTCTAGAGATGTGAAGTTTCTGGAGGATGATTTCCTTGAAGGTCAAGACAAAAGTGAAGTAGAGCAACTCATAGAATCGCCTGAGGATTCTGAGCTTCCTAGACCAGAAGCTGAAGAAGTAAATAAAGATGAAACACCCATACCTCTTCGAAAAAGTTCGAAGGTGGTTGCAGTACCTGAAAGGTATGGATTCCATGTGTCAAGTGAAACTGACAATGATCCTACTTCATTTGATGAAACACTCGCAGATCATGACATGGATAGATGGATGCTAGCAATGAAGTCAGAAATTGACTCCATGCATATGAATGGTGTATGGACCCTAGAGGATCCACCTAAAGGGATAAAACCCATTGGGTGCAAATGGATCTTCAAGAGAAAGAGGGGACCTGATGGGAAAGTAGAGACTTTCAAAGCACGGCTCGTAGCTAAGGGCTACACATAGAGAGAAGGCATTGACTACGATGAGACATTCTCTCCTGTGGCTATGCTTAAATCCATTAGGGCATTGCTGGCTATAGCTGCATACCTTGACTATGACATCTGGCAGATGGACGTCAAGACGACTTTCCTCAATGGATACCTCGAGGAGGATATCTACATGGAGCAGCCCCAAGGCTTCATGACTGAGGATGGCAAAGTATGCAAGATGAAGAAATCCATCTATGGGCTCAAGCAAGCTTCTCGTAGCTGGAACATCAGATTTGACGAAACCATAAAGAGTTATGATTTTGTGCAGACTTCCGATGAACCTTGTGTGTACAAGAAGCTTAGTGGGAGTGCCATTGTGTTCATCGTGCTTTATGTAGATGACATCCTTATCATTGAGAATGATACAGGGATGATGACCAGTGTGAAGATTTGGCTGTCCCATAACTTTGAGATGAAAGATCTTGGAGAATCCTCTTACATCTTGGGTCTGAAGTTGTTCAGAAACCAAGAGAAGAGGATATTGGGGTTGTCACAACATGGATACATTAAGAAGATTCTTGAACGATTCCGTATGGATAGTTCCAAGAAAGGATTCCTACCCTTAAGACATGGTATCCACCTGTCTAAAGGAATAGCTCCTCAAACTGTTGAGGAAAAGAAAGCCATGGCTGGATGTCCTTATGCATCAGCTGTAGGAAGCTTAATGTATGCCATGATGTGTACTAGGTCAGATATCTGCCATGAAGTGGGAGTGGTAAGTTGTTATCAATCCTTCTATGGAGAGCAATACTGGAATGCAGTAAAGAACATATACAAATATCTAAGACAGATGCAAGATTACATCTTGGTCTATGGAGATGGTGATCTCCAAGTCTTGGGATATACAGATTCTGACTTCCAATCAGATATTGATGATCGAAAGTCGACATCAGGGTTTGTATTCCCGTTGAATGGTAGTGCTGTGAGCTGGAGAAGCAAGACACTACAACAGATTCAACAATAGAAGCCGAATACATTGCTGCATCGGATGCTGCAAAGGAGGCGGTGTGGTTGCGCAAGTTCGTCCAGGAGCTTGGCGTAGTTTTCTCTGATACTCCCATTCCGCTACTCTGTGATAACACGGAAGCCATTGCCCAGGCGAAGGAACCCAGATGGCATCAGAAGAGCAAGTACGTAGAAAGGAAATACCACATCATTCGGGAGATTCAAAAGCGTGGTGACATCACCATCACCAAGGTGGCCTCTGCCGACAACGTTGCTGATCCTCTTACCAAACCTCTGACACAGAAGGTTTTTGACCAGCATGTAATGAGTATGGGTTTAAGGATTACTCCTGAATGGTTCTGAGGGCTAGTGGGAGATTGTTAGCAATGTGAGTCCGAGGCAAACCATTCCTACAATAAATGTTATTGTAATTAATGATTTATCAATAAAAGTTATTGATTATGTTTCACTCCCTTTCTTATATTGAATGAATGAATGCACTATAAGGTCCCTCTGTACAATAAGGATTATGTACCATGGCCAACTTGATAATCATACAGTTGTTGATTCATTGATTGAATCATAGAGGCTAATGATTGGATGAATATCTAAGGAGTTAGATAGAGGACTGACGAATCCGAAAGTGCAGCTTTTAAAAAGTTGTTTTTATCGTGTTGTGCGTTGTAGGCGGCAATCGGAAACGATCAAGAAAATACCACAAATGATTTATTCAATTTTTAATATCGTGGTTTTATGTTTATTTTACTTGGGCAAGTCCCAAGGTCGATCACAAGGAGGCAAAGGAACAACCTAGAATTAAGTCTATCAAAGTTCGTGTTCGGTTTTCGAGGCAGTCTTTTTTTTTTGGAATTTTAAATGCAATAAAGGATGCAAAATGCAACTTTTGCCTTATTTTAGGGACTAAAATGTAAATTACGTTCAAATGATGTCCGAAAAATACGAAACTTGGCCACAATGTAAATGACGATGAAATGAGTGCACAATATTTTTTTTGGAATTTTTGGGTGCAATTTGATTTTTTTATGGATTTTTAAATGCAAACAAAATGATTTTTAATATTTAATTTTAATAAATAGCAAACCTATTTATTTTCAAGGATCAAAATTATCTGAGACCTATCACAAGGTAACGGATCTCAGAAAAATCCTAAACCTCGAAAATGTGGGGTTTAATACCTATTAAAAATTAAATACTAAAATGTGCAAAATGATTTTTACAGGACAAAATATGCATGCAAATGCAAATCTTTTTGGAAACAATGTTAAGAATAATTAACTCTACAATGTGTGATTTTTCGGGGATTTTTAGAGCAACGGTTAACCAATTATGAATTTCAGAGCAAGAATTGGTTAAAATATGCAATTTTCCACAAAATAATTATTTATTAATTAACCGTCAATCACAAAATTACCCACAACATGTCAAAGCGTAGAGGATCAATTAACCAACATCATGCCATTTTTGGATTGATAAAATAATGTAGAGATGAGGTTCAAATATACGAGGGAACACAGGGGTACAGATGCAATAGATAAATAAAATATAAAAGCAGAGGGGGAACTTTTGTGTAATTACCAATAGTAGAAGGGGTACTGCTGCAAAATTTCCAGTAGGTCACGTGCTGTGCACGTGACCTCTGGAGGCGGGGCTGATCTGCAAATGTGGAACTTCAGGGGGTGGTTCTGCACTTTACCCGCGGGCACGTGAGAAACACATGACCCGTGGGTAGCTTGCAGCTGACGTTCCCTCCAAGCGCACGTGCCTCGCACGTGCGCGGAGGGCCTCGGGCTTCGAGCCCGGTGCGGTTAGCCGGAGAGAGGTGGAGATGGGTTGGCGGTTCGGTGGTCACGGCGGGCTTCGACGTCGGCCTCCCTCTGGCCGACACACGGCCTAGAGGGCGGCGTAAGGGGCGTCGACCGACAGCAGAGCTCCGGTGGCCACTGGAGGCTGTGGAGGCGTCGCGTTGTAGAAAAGCGGCGAGGCGGCATAGGCGGTGGTGACCGAAGCGCGGATGTCCGGTGTCGTTGCAAGCTGCTGGAGATGGAGGTTGGCGTCCGGCCAAGGCGGAGGTGGCGAGGACGATGAAGGCGCTGACGGTGAAGGCGATGAAGGCGAGGTTACGGTGGCTGGAGGAGCGGGTGAACAACGAAGAAGGGGCCGACACACGGCCGTGGTGCGTCGAGGGCGCAGCAGCGGCGACGGAGGAGTCGGTGGTGGCGGCTGATGGCGGTCGGTGGCGTGATGTCGGTGAAGGGCGGAGTGATGGCGTCGAGGTGGAGACGGTGGTCTCGAAGGTGGAGCAGGCGAGATGGGGAGAGAGAGAGAGAGGGAGAGAGGAAGAGAGAGAGAGGGTATACCTGAAGGAGCTCGACGGCGTTGGGCGGCCGGAGCGAGCAGCGGCGCTCGGGGCGGAGCTGCGACGAGGCGGAGAGAGCCTCGGATCACGCCGGCGACGAGGGGGCCTCACGGGTGTCACGACCGGAGGTCGAGCTCTGCGATGAAGATCGGCGGATGCGGAATGAAGGGCCGGTGGCGGTGCTTAAATAGGGTAGCGGTCATCGATCGAGGATGGAAGGGGAATCGGGGCGGCGATCCGATTGTGAGATTTGAGCTTCAGATGATCTCGCGCGGCGGCGCGCGAGATACGGGGGATCGGAGATGGGCGGAGATCGCGAAGTCGGGGGGATCAGATGGCCGGCGAGATTTGGCCGCGAGATGCGCGGCGGCGATGGCGGAGATTTCAGGGAAGCGGGCGGCTGAAAGGGGAAAGGAGGACGATGAACAAGCACCGTCCGATCGGCCTAGATCGGGCGGTCCTGCTCATGCCACGTGGTAGGCAAAAAGGGAGAGCGAGAGGCGCGTGCGAAGCACGTGCCTTGGAGGCACGTGCGACGCACGTGCGTCCCCTTTATTTTTTTATTTTTTTATTTTATTTTTTTTATAGAAAAATAAATATAAAATAGGCCCAAAAATGGTTGACACGTGGCGGCACCAGGTGCTGCCACGTGTCAGCACCAGAAAATTCGAGAATAAAAGATTTTGTAAATTCGATAAAAAATAGTAAATGACCTCGGATCGAAAAAGTTTCTTCACGAAAGTTGCTCGTCTCGATGAGATCTACAACTTTTATGAAGACATCAAAACCAAAATCGATCATTTGCACCAAGTGAATTTTTGGGGTATCCTATGTACATAGAATACCTTAATTTTGGGGGTTTGCAATTTTTATGTCATTTTTAAACAAGATAAAAATCCGGAAAAATATGGAAAAATCAAAGCTAAATAAAAGACACTTAATTCTATTTTTTTTGGATTTTTATTGATTAAGAAAATATATACATAAAATACAAGGTCAAAAACCGTGAAATATACAATGTACAAAAAGAGGCCCAAAACCCAACTTTCACATATGAGCTCCGATTCACTTGACCTTGGTCTTGTTTTGAAGGTAATTGAATGTACATTAGTTCAAAAGTGAGTAGGATTAAATCGGACACTGGATGGGGGAGATATGTGGCTTTTAGTCCGAAAATCCTGAAATTAGGGTTTGGGTTTTTGGTCCACTTATTTGGGTTAGTTATTTTTTTGTATTTTTCCTTTATTCTTGTTAGTGATATGTACACAGTGGAAGTGGTTTTGAGTCATTCGGAGTTAGCATGAATGGGTTAAAAATTCGGGAAATTAGGCTTATTTACAGGTCATTTTGGCTTGGATTTATGGCTTCTTATTTTATGCAGATTTTTGTGCTAAAATGCCATTCTTATGAAAACATGCATGAATGCTAATTATGTAAAATAGATGCAAGAATGCTGTTGATTTTTAGGGATTTGAGCTTAATAAATGAGATTTAGAGTGATGAATACGAGATTCATCATCCCCCTATACTTAAACCATGCTCGTCCCTGAGCATCAAAAAGAAATGCCATGAGGTGAAATGAGATTGGGTTCCATATCAAGACCATGAGCTGAAGGTGAAAGTGAACCTAAACTCAACCTTTGGATTATTTGTGTGTCGGAACTTCTGTGAGACTTAGAATTTTTAAAATCAACAGCCCTCAAGTTCCACACATCATTGCTACAGTTTCGGCTCAGAAGTCATCTTAGATCAATCATCTTCCCAAAGTATACTCTTTGAACATTGAATAACCGACTCTTGTGTGTGAAATATTTTAGCTCTTCCCACCCAGAATGCCGGACTACCGCGCAAGCCTCCTCTCCAATAACTCGTCCTCGGGGAGTCAGGTATTTCCTTCTAAGGTCTGTCGCGTTGTGTTCACAATCGAATTGGGGGGAGAAGATAGAAGAATGAGAAAAGAACTGGAGGGTGGCCAGTGTAGTCACCTCTCCTTGTGAAGATGGCCAGTGTAGCCGAGTCTCCACCAAGATCTGCAGGTTTCTGGAAGCTTGGACCTTTTTGGTCAGATTTTATTTGGTAGTTGCTTCTTTGTATTTGGAATTTTTGGTGGTTCTGCTTGGATCTTGTTGTGCCCCTACGGATATAGAATCTTTTGTTTCCGTACATTTTTTGGGGTCTTAGAAAAAATTGTGCCCAGCCGTCCATCCCTTTTCCGAAGCTTTATTTCAACCCGTACTCCGGTCTTTAGATTTCCACGCTACCAGAAAAGAAACTCACACAGTCTTCCAACATATGTTTGAGTTGAGCTAAGTGCATAGTGTGAGAGTACAAATTAATTCCCTATTCCAGAGTTGTACCCAGAATGAAGAGACCAGGTTAGACACTAAGAGTCAAATGCTGTACATTGTCATGTGGAACTCAAAGAATTAAGTCAAAGACCTGAAGACTCTAAAATCCTATTTCTCGGTGAAGTTCCTCTGAAAATTAGGTGGATTAAGGTTAAGTCCAGACCACTCTCAGTTTCGGCTCATCACTTGGTTCAGAACCCAAAGACTTTTCACATATGCAAATGCAATGCTTGATGAAATGCGAGTATGTGAAATGCAGACACATTTTTTTTTGAATGAATAAGAAGCCATTTTTCAAAAATTTTGGGCAAAGTCAGTGTTAGTGGCAAAAACTTTTTTTTAAGACAAACCCACCCCGTAAATACATATAGACTTACGCGAAAGTACGAGGTATGGCTAAAATATATACACAGTATATATACAGACCCCCCTATACTTAGCGAGTGCTGTGTCCTCAGAGCGCAAGAAGCGTAAAAAAGACATAGCTCGGGCTAAGCGTAAGAGAGTGAAAAAGAAAAAGAAAAAGATTTACAAAAATCGCCCCCTATACTTAGACTGTGAATAGTCTAAGTATAGAAGAAGAGCGGAAAAGGAAAGAAAAAAATGAAGCGGTCAGGTTATGTGAATGAGGAGAGTATATACATGTGGGTGTCGGTTCCCCCTATACTTAGGCTTTAGTCAGCCTAAGTATAGAAGAAGGATGGATATGGAGACCGATGTGGTCGGGAGGGAGGGTGGGTAGACGATGATTAAGGCGGTTTACGGCTGATCTTCTTGTGAGCCTGCGGTGGGAGATCGTAATGAGTTGGAGATGAGACATGTGATTCCCAACTATTATCAGTGTCATCCTCAGAAGTATCATGATGGATAGTAGATGAAATATTTGAGTCAGATGAAAGGTAGCCATCATCAGAATTATCCTCAGAAGAATAATATTTGAAAGTGGACATACTCCAGATATTCATGTCTTTTTGTTTCTTCAATTGTTTCCTCAAAATTCGTTCCTTTTTAAGATCAATCAGTTTGTCCTCAGATGAATATTCCGATGCTCCGGTCTCATTCAACTCATAAGAAATAATTCCAGTGTACTTGTGGAAGGTAGGAGCATCAGCTTTGGATGAGTAATAATTAGGAACGGGAGTTGTCCAACGAGAATCGAATTTTGGATCCTTGCGAAGATATGGCTTTAGAGATGCCGAACAGACTTCACTCATGTAGACTACCTTTTCCGGACCTGAAGAGGAATCATCAACCGATTCCTCTTCCGAAAGATCAAAGGTGACTTTCTTTTTCTTGTTTCGTGAAGATGTCGGTTCACTTGAGTACCCAGATGAATAACCATTAAAATTCTTCTCCTTGGTCGGTGTTCGGGCTACGTGTTTGTTCTTTGTTTCTGAATGTTGGTGCACTCTTGATTTGGGAGGATTTGGTCAAGATAATCAGAGTATGTTGCTCCAGGGTGCGACCATGCAAATGTCTCAAGATCGTAGTAGAAGGATTTGTCTACTTTGAAATCTGCGGAAATTGAGATATCGGGGAGAGTCTCTAAACCAATAGTCTCATTAACAAACACAATCTCAGGTGTAGCAGCGGGGTAGGGCTCTTCTACCGTTTCATGGTTGCGGTTGTTGGGGACTTCGTGGGTTATCTCAGAAAATCGTGGTTCCTCAAAGACTGTATCAGATCGTAGTGATTCCAATGTCGTAAAATTTATTTCCCGAGTCTCACAATCGATACTCGCCTTGACCAATGCCAAGAATGGTTTTCCGAGAATGATTGGAGATTGGGTGAATTCTCCTTGTTGCTCAATATCAATGATCGTGAATTCTACCTTGAGCGGAGCACCTTGGAATTTCATGATGACAGAAACGGTTCCTCTCGGCCTTTTTATTGATCGGTCCGCTAATTGTACAATCTCTCGTATTTTCCGAATCGGTCCGAGTTTGAGTTCGTGAAATACAGAGGTCGGGAGGATATTGATCGGTGAATCGTCATCAATACGAGCATGTGTGAAAATTGTGTCTTTGATTTTGCAGTCAAATCTGGGCAACCGCTTCACTATGCGGCTCTTGGTTTTTCTCCTCAACACCAAGGAGGAGGCCATTGACAAGATATGTCTTTCAGTTTTTGTTCTAATCCTTCCTGACTTTTTGATTATTAATCTGTCCATTAGAAATTTCTTAAGATCAGGGAAGTGTTCAATGGCCTTTATAATGGGAAGTTCAAAAATCAAGTATTTTTCCAATGCTTCCCGTAAAGCAGGATCCAAATTTCTCAGATCTTCTTCAGATTCAATTTTTATGAGATTTTTTGGATTTTCAAATTTTTTTGTATTTTCTGTGTGGTGTGGCGATGTGGTGTCTTCCTTAGATGAGAAGGGGCCTTGATATTCAGAGTATGGATCAGTGGCATAATCATTCCTAGGGGAATAATGAGCAGAAGTATTGATGTTAGAATTATCCCTAGGTCTTTGAATATCCTCAAAATTTTCATCATGGGACTCAATCATTTCCTCATTTAGTTTTACACCCGATCCACCATAGAATGAGATTACTTGGTCGGTAAATTTTTGAAATCTATCCTCCATCAAGTCAAATCTTGTTTTTATCCTCGAAACATTATCCTCACAATTTTGTTCATGATCAACCACAGGAGCACTCGGATTTTGTTCAATAATTTCGTCTTCCATTTTTCTGTACATGCGGAGAGGAGAATTTCTGGGATATCCATTATATGATCATTTCTTGGAAATTTCTCCTCAAAATTTATGGAAGGAGGCTGCTCGTATGGTACAGGCATGTGTATTTGATCTGAGTAGAGTTCGGTCCTTTGATCATGTTTGGTCAGCTCTTGATATTGTGGAATCAGCATACAGGGTTTATATGTGTCTAGGAGTTCAGTCCAGTCCTCTGTATGAGTATCATGTCTGACAAGGGGTCTGTCATGGTCAATCCAACGATGATGATCATTAAGCGCACGTCTTTCCATCTGGGTTTGGGTTCTCTGCCAGTCATGGGATTTAAAGAGATTTTGATCTTGAAATGTGTCATTGGCGAGAGAGTGAGAATAAGACGGTTCAGTCCAAGATGGTGTGGTTGGATGATTTGAGAAAGGATTTAATGAGGTCGAAGTCCTCTGCGGTTGAAAGCTTCCCGCAAAAGTTGGAGGATTAAACGAAGAGGAAGTAGTGGATTTGGGCCAAACCGACATAGATTTGTTTTCATAGTGGTGTTCGGTCATTTTTGAAGGAGTTGAGAGAAATGATGGGTTGGATCTGAAATTTGGAAAAATTTCCATGATGAGATTAAAATCAAGAGATGAGAGAGATGAGTGTATGGGACAGAAAATTCTATCAAATGTGCGGCTATTGATCTTCGATATCGGTTCACGCACACCAATACAAACACAAATCAACCCTGGGTTCACCAACTCACACAATGAAGCCGTAAGAGTTCGGCTATTATCTTTTCAATTTTAGTTGGTGATAAATCAATCTTGGCAAAAATTAGCGAGCTGAGATTTCGGGTTTGGGCTCTAGCCTTAAGTGTCGTCCCTCGCTCACTCAGAAAAATAAAATCATCCAAGGTCGGGGTTACTCTCCCGCAAAAATTCTTGATTTTATGGGTTATTTGAGATCAGATATATTTAGCAGTCCCGTTTTTAATGAGGTGATCACTGAAAAATTAGATGAGCACAAATACACGTCTACCGTCCAGTACCAATTTCCTTTAAAGTTATGTTATAAAACAAGAGAGAGGAATTCGGGAAAAGCCGATGCACGCGGAAAACTATGATGAATGCTCAGTGAGAAGACTTACAGTGAATCGTCGCAATCTCCATGTGGGATGCTAGACAGAATTTTAAAAATTATTCTATATGAAATGCAAGCCGATGGAAAAACCACACCTAAGCAGAAAGTTCTATTAGCGGGAAGAATTGATTTAAATTTGGCTAAGTTGAACGATCCATGTGCGTCTCAATTAAAGTGCAGTGTGGCTTAAGATCCTACGAGCACAAGCAAAAATATAAATGCTCTGAGAGCCGTATGTGCAGGTCTATCCTATTCGCCACTCAAGTCGGGCCCCACCCTCGCCGGAGTGTGAAACAGGCCACGACACACCACAGAATAAAGTTTAGAGGTCTTTCTACACACGCGAGAGTCCAAACGGACACCGCTGTAAAATTGTAAAAAATTGCAGAAATTAAAAACCTAGACTCTACTCTCTCTCACGACTCGACTCGATCTTAAATTAATTGCGGTTTTTGCAAGAGTCGGTGAAGTTGTGTCGGTTATTGAAAACCGCTCCACGTACAAGGTACCTCGCAAAAAAAATTAGAGAGAAAATGTAAGAGAGTGACTCAAAATAATATGAAAAATAAATGCTGAAAATAAATTGCAGAAAAAAATGGAATTTACAATGAAAAATTCGGGGGTCAGACTACCCGAATGCGGAACACCGAACAAAAATTTTAAGACAAAAATCTAAGCCGTTTGCCTCCCCGGCAACGGCGCCATCTGACGAATCCGAAAGTGCGGCTTTTAAAAAGTTGTTTTTATCGTGTTGTGCGTTGTAGGCGGCAATCGGAAACGATCAAGAAAATACCACAAATGATTTATTCAATTTTTAATATCGTGGTTTTATGTTTATTTTACTTGGGCAAGTCCCAAGGTCGATCACAAGGAGGCAAAGGAACAACCTAGAATTAAGTCTATCAAAGTTCGTGTTCGGTTTTCGAGGCGGTCTTTTTTTTGGAATTTTAAATGCAATAAAGGATGCAAAATGCAACTTTGGCCTTATTTTAGGGACTAAAATGTAAATTACGTTCAAATGATGTCCGAAAAATACGAAACTTGGCCACAATGTAAATGACGATGAAATGAGTGCAAAATAATTTTTTTGGAATTTTTGGGTGCAATTTGAATTTTTTATTGATTTTTAAATGCAAACAAAATGATTTTTAATATTTAATTTTAATAAATAGCAAACCTACTTATTTTCAAGGATCAAAATTATCTGAGACCTATCACTAGGTAACGGATCTCAGAAAAATCCTAAACCTCGAAAATGTGGGGTTTAATACCTATTAAAAATTAAATACTAAAATGTGCAAAATGATTTTTACAGGAAAAAATATGCATGCAAATGCAAATCTTTTTGGGAACAATGTTAAGAATAATTAACTCTACAATGTGTGATTTTTCGGGGATTTTTAGAGCAACGTTTAACCAATTATGAATTTCAGAGCAAGAATTGGTTAAAATATGCAATTTTTCATAAAATAATTATTTATTAATTAACCGTAAATCACAAAATTATCCACAACATGTCAAAGCGTAAAGGATCAATTAACCAACATCATGCAATTTTTGGATTGATAAAATAATGTAGAGATGAGGTTCAAATATACGAGGGAACACAGGGGTACAGATGCAATAGATAAATAAAATATAAAAGCAGAGGGGGGACTTTTGTGTAATTACCAATAGTAGAAGGGGTACTGCTGCAAAATTTCCAGTAGGTCACGTGCTGTGCACGTGACCTCTGGAGGCGGGGCTGATCTGCAAATGTGGAACCTCAGGGGGTGGTTCTGCAATTTACCCGCGGGCACGTGAGAAACACGTGACCCGTGGGTAGCTTGCAGCTGACGTTCCCTCCAAGCGCACGTGCCTCGCACGTGCGCGGAGGGCCTCGGGCTTCGAGCCCGGTGCGGTTAGCCGGAGAGAGGCGGAGATGGGTTGGCAGTTCGATGGTCACGGCGGGCTTCGATGTCGGCCTCCCTCTGGCCGACACACGGCCTAGAGGGCGGCGTAAGGGGCGTCGACCGGCAGCAGAGCTCCGGTGGCCACTGGAGGCTGTGGAGGCATCGCGTTGTCGAAAAGCGGCGAGGCGGCGTAGGCGGTGGTGGCTGAAGCGCGGATGTCCGGTGTCGTTGCAAGCTGCTGGAGATGGAGGTTGGCGTCCGGCCAAGGCGGAGGTGGCGTGGACGATGAAGGCGCTGACGGCGAAGGCGATGAAGGCGAGGTTACGGTGGCTGGAGGAGCGGGTGAACGGCGAAGAAGGGGCCGACACACGACCGTGGGGCGTCGAGGGCGCAACAGCGGCGACGGAGGAGTCGGTGGTGGCGGCTGATGGCGGTCGGTGGCATGATGTCGGTGAAGGGCGGAGTGATGGCGTCGAGGTGGAGACGGTGGTCTCGGAGGTGGAGCAGGCGAGATGGGGAGAGAGAGAGGGAGAGGAAGAGAGAGAGAGAGGGTATACCTGAAGGAGCTCGACGGCGTTGGGCGGCCGGAGCGAGCAGCGGCGCTCGGGGCGGAGCTGCGACGAGGCGGAGAGAGCCTCGGATCACGCCGGCGACGAGGGGGCCTCACGGGTGTCACGACCGGAGGTCGAGCTCTGCGATGAAGATCGGCGGATGCGGAATGAAGGGCCGGTGGCGGTGCTTAAATAGGGTAGCGGTCATCGATCGAGGATGGAAGGGGAATCGGGGCGGCGATCCGATTGCGAGATTTGAGCTTCAGATGATCTCGCGCGGCGGCGCGCGAGATACGGGGGATCGGAGATGGGCGGAGATCGCGAAGTCGGGGGGATCAGATGGCCGGCGAGATTTGGCCGCGAGATGCGCGGTGGCGATGGCGGAGATTTCGGGGAAGCGGGCGGCTGAAAGGGGAAAGGAGGACGATGAACAGGCACCGTCCGATCGGCCGAGATCGGGCGGTCCTGCTCATGCCACGTGGTAGGCAAAAGGGAGAGCGAGAGGCGCGTGCGGAGCACGTGCCTAGGAGGCACGTGCGACGCACGTGCGTCCCCTTTATTTTTTTATTTTTTTATTTTATTTTTTTATAGAAAAACCGATATAAAATAGGCCCAAAAATGGTTGACACGTGGCGGCACCAGGTGCTGCCACGTGTCAGCACCAAAAAATTCGAGAATAAAAGATTTTGTAAATTCGATAAAAAATAGTAAATGACCTCGGATCGAAAAAGTTTCTTCACGAAAGTTGCTCGTCTCGATGAGATCTACAACTTTTATGAGGACATCAAAACCAAAATCGATCATTTGCACCAAGTGAATTTTTAGGGTATCCTATGTACATAGAATACCTTAATTTTGGGGTTTTGCAATTTTTATGTCATTTTTAAACAAGATAAAAATCCGGAAAAATAAGGAAAAATCGAAGCTAAATAAAAGACACTTAATTCTATTTTTTTTGGATTTTTATTGATTAAGAAAATATATACATAAAATACAAGGTCAAAAACCGCGAAATATACAATGTACAAAAAGAGGCCCAAAACCCAACTTTCACATATGAGCTCCGATTCACTTGAACTTGGTCTTGAAGGTAATTGAATGTACATTAGTTCAAAAGTGAGTAGGATTAAATCGGACACTGGATGTGGGAAATATGTGGCTTTTAGTCCGAAAATCCTGAAATTAGGGTTTGGGTTTTTGGTCCACTTATTTGGGTTAGTTATTTATTTGTATTTTTCCTTTATTCTTGTTAGTGATATGTACACAGTGGAAGTGGTTTTGAGTCATTTGGAGTTAGCATGAATGGGTTAAAAATCCGGGAAATTAGGCTTATTTACAGGTCATTTTGGCTTGGATTTTTGGCTTCTCATTTTATGCAGATTTTTGTGCTAAAATGCCATTCTTGTGAAAACATGCATGAATGCTAATTATGCAAAATAGATGCAAGAATGCTGTTGATTTTTAGGGATTTGAGCTTAATAAATGAGATTTAGAGTGATGAATACGAGATTCATCAAGGACTCATCAAGCATCATCAATGATTGACAAGTAGTGATCTCCAGTCTGAGTAGGAGATGGCAATCCTATCTCATTAGACTGATATCTGATCGACCTCTTGATGCAGGTCCTCTGCATGGGAATATTGATTCGGAGGTATCAGATTAGTTGAGTCAATGAGTTGACTTAATGAGATCGAGATAACGAAAGACCTATGATGAATACTGTCACATCACAGGCAAACATCCTCTGACCAGAGACAGATGTATTGCTATATGTCTGAGTATGTACATTTGGCAGACCAATATGTTGATGATCTAACTAAGGTCTATATACCGGCGAGCTGGTGTGCATGTAAGGGCATATGAGTAATATGATCTCTCAAAGGGATCATACAGGTTCACTTGTGAACCGGGAGACATGAGCTCACTCATGAGGTTTTGGGACTGACCAAATTCGATGCATGGTCATCATGCTTTAGAAGCATGATATGAATTTGAAGGCAAGATATATGCTTTGTGAAAGCATATGATCAGTACCATATCCCAAGGACCAAGATTGAGAAACTTAGTGATCAAACCCTAAAGATGACAGTGTAGAAGTGATCTATATCTTCTAGATGATCATGAGTCGTCCAGTATGCAGGATGTACAGGTATTGGGAATACCTGAAGGGTGACTTGATCATAAACGATTGTATAACCATGACGCTTCCATTCCAAGGGAGTGATGAAACAGGTCTGGATTTTAGTGACTCCTCTCATTAGAGAAGTGACCTAATCTTAGTCCATATACAGGACATTGATCTGAATGAGATTCAGATGCAATGAGAAGATTAGGTTTGCGGTCTTGATTTAATCAAGCATCTATGAGAGGTCCATGGGATCTGGATTTGAGATGTGATCTCAATATCCAAGTCACTATATGTGGAACAATACAATCGCCCTATCCTTATCTCCAAGTATCTGAGGAGAAATAGCATTGTTCTTAAATGGTTTAATAATAATTCCATAAGATCTAAGCAATGAAAAAATGATAATTAAATGTGATTTAATTATCATGACGTATGAGGAATTATCCAATATAATTAAATGTGATTTTATTATTATGGATAAGAATAATGTGGATACTAATATCCAATTATTCATAATATATTATAAATGTGATTTATAATGTATTGTATTGGATACATATTGTCTAATTAATTGAAAAGTGTAAATTATATTTTGTTTTGGGTTGTGAATGTGATTCACAATTTTCCAATGTCAAGATTGCAATATTCCCAAAATTAATTGAATGGTAAATAAAATCTCAACTAATAGTTGTTGGAAATAAGTAGAGAGAAAATCAAGGAGAGATGCAATCTCGTGAAAATCCATGAGATTGCCCTCCCCATATGGGAAGGAGGTGGCGACACCCAATTCCCTTGTGGAATTGGTGGCCGTCCACTCCCTCTTATGGGGATGGATGATCTCCCTTGTATTTCACTCTTTATTTGATTGATTTAATTTGGTATTAATATATATTTGATTTATCAAATATATTTAATCAAAATTAAATCACAAGTTGTTGGCTTTTACCAACAACAATCTTGACCATCGGATTGACATAAATCAATCTCATCCATTGATTTTATATGTCCCATGGATTGAGATCCATGGATCCCAAAACCCTATAAATAGAGAGGCATACCATGCTCTCTATTTACATGCTATTGTAGCACACTTCTCTCTCTCCCTTTCTTCATACACGACAGCCCTCTCTCCCTCTCTTCTTGATGGCCGTCCACCATACCCTAGTGGAGAGGATCGTCGAAACCCACGCCACCACGCTGCCGCTTCGACGCTCTGCGGTTCTCGGTCTACTTGGAGTGCTTCGCTCACGAAGGAGACATTCGATCTCGTACGACGAGATCAGGAGAAACCGTGCTTGGATCAACTTCTTGGATTGCGAGGACTGCGCGGTTCATCCCCACGCTCGCAAGCAATCTCTCCGACGATCAGACTTGAGACAGGAGGTCTCTTCTCTTAGAGACTCGATCAACCACGCTTCAAGAGGTATTGCATTATACTTGTTGTGGTTATAGATGAAACGATCCGAGAATTGTTCTTGGATCATGTGGTTTCATTGAATAAAAATTTTTAAATTCCGCTGCACCGAACAACTAGCACGACTAGTCGTTCCCCGTCGTATCCGATACGACGATCACACTTCCGTAATGTGCTTGAGGATTTCTCCATATCCTTCACGGACGAGGAGAAGGGGTGGGGGCAGGCGAAGGGGAAGGAATTTGTTGAATTGACCTTTAAATCCTTTTTTTTAATTAATTCCCCTTATGTCCCCGGAGTTAACTTTTGTTTGTGTTGGGGACCGACTACAACTAACTTGAGAGGTACAAGTGATCATTGTGGAAGAAGTTGGGGGCACACCTGATATTTCAAAAAAGGGAGGGGTATAACTGATATTGCAATATCTCAGAGGTGCATAACTGATAAAACCCTATTATTTTTGTTCAGTTGGATGGAGAGGATAAGGAATAAGGAGGGATACATGGTAGTTATTTGCTATTCTCTGTTTGGTAGGATGGAGATCATAAGGAGGGATAAAGAATTTATGCGAGATAAGTGCCAACTATTTGTAGTTTTTTTGCGAGAGAGACCTATGACGGATTTGAGGGAAACCTTATTTCTCATTTTGTTTGTTGAACTAAAAAGTTGACTGTTTATATATGAAGAGTGATAAGTAGTGATATCCCTCCTTATTCCTCAAACGAGCAGTCCCTAAGAGGCCATTTGATAGATGAATTAAAGGAAAGTTATAACGAGGAATAAGATATTATTTCTGTTAGGTTGGAGGAAGAGGATAAGGTGGAATAAGGAGGGATAATGTGTAATTATTTGCTACTATATATTTGGTAATATGGAGAGGATAAGGATGGATAATGAGATTATGTTATATAAGATTGCTAGACAAGTGTTAGTTATTTGCAATTTTTTTATTGATAGTGGTATATGATGGAGGAATAGTGATGGAAACTTTATTCCTCATTTTGGGTGCATGACCGTAACATTGTCCGTCTATGGTGGGAGAGGAATAAGTAAGGATATCCATCCTTATTTCTCAAACGAACAACCCATAAGGGTCTTTCGGTAGGTGAATAATGGAAAAGGATAAGGACAAACACTATATTCTATCTATTCAGTTGGAGGGAGAGGTAAGGTGGAATAAGGAGAGATAAGTAGTACTTATTTGCTATTCTTTATTTGGTAGGATGGAGAGTATAAGGAGGGATAATGGGGTTATTTTAGATAAGATTTCTAGATAAGTGCTAGTTATTTGTAGTTTTTTGACGAGCTATGATGGAGGAATAGTGAAGGAAACTGTATTCCTCATTTTGACCGTCTATAGAAGGAGAGGAATAAGTAGAGACATCTCTCTTTATTCCTCAAATGAATAGCCCTTAAGGGGTGGTTTGGTAGTGAAATAAGGGAGAGGGATAATAAGAGATAAGATAAGTTTCTATTCGGTTTAGAATAAGATGAAATAAGGAGTGATAAGTGGTAATTATTTTCTATTCTCTATTTAGTAGGATGGAGATGATAAGGAGGGATAAGGAGGTTCTGTTAGATAAGATTGTTAGATAAGTGATAGTTATTTGTTATTTTTGGCGAGAGAGGCCTATGATGGAGGAATAATGAGTGAAACCTTAATCCTCATTTTGACAACAGGACCAAAGCGTTGACTGTCTATGGAGGGAGATGAATACATAGGGATATCACTCCTTATTCCTCAAACGAATAACCCATAAGCGGTTCCAAGTGCTATCATAAGATTTAGTGACAAGATACAATACAAAATAGAAGAAGAAAAGAAGAAAACAAAAGAAGAACAAGGAGCGTTGTACTTGTCATTCTTCTTATTGATTTTGACGTGTGGCTGCTTCTTCGAGTGCTTTCTTGATGGTTGATTATGCATTCGATTTTCCTTATAACATTTATCAAGGGATTTTAATATCATAACCCTCTGTCATTTTCCTTATAACATTTATCAAGGGATTTTAATATCGTAACCCTCTATCATTCAAAATTACACATTGAGCCCTATATAGTTTTGAATTACACATAGAATCCTAGAAAATTGTTCAGTCCTATACCGTGTGCCCCTTGGTCAAACTACTAAGTTTGGCTGTAAGGAGTCAAATGTAATTATGATATTTATCAATTGATCCTTCAAATTTTATGATATGTTTTAGACTCAGTCTCTCTTCGCTCTTCTCCTTTAACCTCCTTCCTCCCTCCATTTTATTGCTCTTGTCGACTCCAAGGATGAGCAGCTGCATCAAAACCAAAGCTGGGAGAGGTAGAAGATGGGGTCGCAAGAGGGGAGGTGAGACGACAATGCCCTCCTCTCAGACACCCTCCTTGAGGCCTCTCTTCCAGCGATGGAGTGTCGAGGGGGCACTATGCAGCGTGGAGGCTCTCAGACACCCCCTTCTCCCTTGGCCACATCACCCATGACTTCCCAAGAGTGTAGCCTTGGAGTTGGCATTGGCCCTCGTCAGGAGTGCCATTCTAGATGCATATTTGCACAAGATGATACACAATCTCATCAGTCCTGCCATTAAGTTATCAACTGATCGAGATTCTTTTTGAAGTAGTAACAACTTTTTATCACAATTGAGAAAAACGTGTTATGAAGTGAGTGTTTTGGTTCTCATAATATCCTCGTTCGTTGGATCTTCTATGGATGATCAAGATTGGCACAATTTGCATTGTTATCTTACCTCCAAAATCCGAAGTTTTGAATTCTATGGTCTATATCCATTTATATCCTTATTATTTTTTAAGGTATAATAAAATATGTTCACATGGATCAATATTGTATCTACATTGGTATCATATTTTAAGGCAAACACTACAAGAACAACGAGACGTGATCACATAATGTAGCTAAAGAAACTTGTGATCATGAAAATTGTGTGGTCACTAGTTTCTCATAGCTATAATTCAGTGGTCAAAGTCCTCAAAGATGTAAAGAGGGCATTCGTGCAAGAACTGTGGCCATGGCAACTTTGGTGAATACTTGTAGTGACCACGACATATTCGTGATTAGAAAACTCTCACGACGAGACTTGTAGCTACAGCTATATGCCACGAAGTATTGTGGCTAGAATTCAATTATGTGGCCACAAGCCCCACATCTATAGACATAATTCTTTAGCCACAACTTGTTTTCCTTGTAGTGAAATAAGAATGTAGTAATGCCTATTTTTTATCTATATACATTCATTTGTATATCCTTTTAAATAAGTACGATCAGTGTGTGCTTCCAACTAGGAGTTCAATGAACACTTACGAGTCAAGCTGAATATTATTGAGATGGATCTGTTGTAATAGAAATTAAGAATTGGCGCATCAAAATGTTGGAATCTTTGAATGACATTTATTACTCAAACTTGAATTTGTGTGGATAGGGGGTATATCGATTGGGTACCCAACTCAAATTCGCCCTATTAAAAGACACGAAACCTCGTCTCACTTATTTTTGGATGGGTTTGGATCTTGAATTTACTACCTATGTGAGTATGGATATGATTTGGGAATACCTTGTGGGTATCCAAAACCCAAACTACCTCAAATCCGAATAGATAATAAATATAAATGTAGATATGTATGTTGCATTTGAGTCAAACTTATCAAATTCACTTCTTATCTACTATGTATCAAGCTGAATATATAAAAATCAGCTAAATTTTTTCCTCTCTATCCATAATTTCATATTCAACCACATTTGTTTGTATTTTCAATAAATAAACATTATAAGCCCAAAAAAGTATGAGTTAAACACATGCATGCACATGCACGCACACATACACATGCTCGCAAGCACGTACACGCGCGCGCAAGCACATGCACACACGCACGCATGCACACACACAGAAAGAGAGAGAGAGAGAGAGAGTGATTTTAGAATATTCACCACTTTTTTTTTCAGCACTGCCGCAGCCCCCCTCTCCAGCCATCGCACCTCCCTCCAGATCATGGGGCTCTTCGGCGCATGCGCCATCTCTTCATGCGCGCGGCTGCGCATGACCCTCCCAGACGTTCTGGCGATGCTCCCGCATCCCTCCCGCCTCCCGCTATCCTGTCAACCAGGCGGAGAACCCATAGCGCGCGCCTCTTCAAGACCTGAAGGCGGCGCAGCCGCATCTCCAGCGCTTCTTGAAGGAGGCGCACAGCCCAGGCGTCTCCAACAGGCGGCTCCCTTTCGGCGGCGATGGCCGCATCCTTCTCATGTCGCGCTAGTGCAGCGCGCGATTCCATGCCTCCCTCCCAGACATGCGCAGGTGATCGCCTTTCTTCCCGTGGACGCCGCCCCAACCCCGCCTCCAACGCTCCATCTCTTCCGCGCCTACAAGTGATGCCGCACAGTGATGGCGGCACTCGATGCAGGAGCCCCGGGCGGCGCCGCACACTCGCCTTCATCCTTGAACTCTGCAGCGGCGGCGGCATCCAGGCAAAACCCCCTACTGCGATGGCGTCGCTTCTGGCGGGATATCCAGGCCAACCCTGCCCTCTACTCAAAGCGCGCCCTCCGCGCGCACTTCCAGACTGATGCCGCCATCCCAAACAGCCCATCCGTGTCGCGCGGAGGCCCTAGGCTGCAGCGGTCGCGAACCCCAGATCACACAGACTCCTCCAGGTCTCCCAGGCGGCGACGTCGAGCAGGAGACACCATGGGGGCTGCGGTCATTGAAAAAGGAAAGAAAGGGGTCCCTATTACGGGGAATCCTAATCGGGGCTAAATGTTTATTAAAAAAAACTGAGGGGGGCTGCGGCAGTGCTGAAAAAAAAAGTGGTGAAATGTTGTGCGGGCCAAATGGGCCTGCTGCTTGTGCGTAAAAAAATGGAAAAAAAGAGAGGAGAAAGAGAAGGGCCAAGGGGCCAGTTTAAAAAAAATTGTGAAAAAGGCGTGTACCAGAAAAAGCCGTACGCATGGTTTTAAAAAAAAAGGTTTTCTTCGAAAGAGTCGCATACAAAGAAGAACTGTATGCAAATTTTTTTTTAAAAAAAATGTATGTGATGCAAAAGCCGGAAAAATAGGGTAACGGCTTATAAAAAAAGGTAACGACTTACAAAAAAAAAGAAAAAAAAGAAGGTAACAGCTTATTAAAAAAAAGGAAGAGAAAAGCCGGAAAATTTTTTTTTGAAGTCGGCTATTTGATGATTTCTTTACCCCCATCATTGTTGTCTTCTCCCAACTTGGTCGACATACATGTTTTCCGACAAGTATGGGAGAAAGGGGGAGTATGGTGTAGAGTCACAAGTCTATTCAGATGTTCCAGATTGCAGATTCTCCAGACCAGACAATTTTCAGACTCTACAGTTCGGTTTCAGACTCGACGGTCATTGTTCCGAGTCTCCAGTTGCAGACACGCACGAGTGTGCGGTCAATTTCAGATGAGCATATGTTGCCATCTTTTGTTTCGCGGTCCCCATCATTCTTCTAGTTGTCAGGCCAGAGTTTTCATGTGAGCCATAGGGACTCCAGAGCAGAGGACCATTCCCTTGAGGGCAAGGGTTTTCATGTGGTATCATACGTACACCAGAGCAGTGCACCATTCTCTGAGCCAGATGGGAGAGACCCAGTTCTCCGACGAGGAGACTTCAGGCGCAAGTTCAGACTCGATGGTCAGGTTACGAGTCTTCAGTTGACTCACACTCCAGCCTGTTCGTCCTCCTCACCTGCACGGCATGAGAAGCAACGTCCTCGACTGCAGCAATGTGTGCGTTGGGTTGATATTGTCCGTAGTGTCTTGTAGCGTTGAGTTGAGTTTCTGTCTGTTTGTCCAAGCTGAGCATTGCATGCTCCAGCTTGAGGGGGAGTGTTGGAGCATAAGTTGTATGCGCCCATTGAGTTGTAACAGGGTAAATGGATCATGGAGAAGATCCATTTACCCCATCCAGTGTTTAGTCCCACATCGTCCAACGGTGGGACTTGGAGGCTCTGGAGAGGCTATATAAAGAGCCCCAGACCTCCTGTACTCATTGAGAAAGTCAATAGACAAACACGCCCAGTTAAGGGGCTTCTCCCGTAGTTTCATCCCGCTCCTTACGGAGTAGGGTTCCACGTTAAATCCCGCGTTCTTATGTTCTTTATATTTTCCATGTTATCGCATCCTCTTCCGATTTTCTAACAAACTGATCGTACTTATTTAGATGAGGCGACTACAACATTGATGCAGCACAAACGTATTTACTAGTAAGCCTTCTTTCATTGAGATACTTTGTCAAATGTCTCTATGGATGCATTATTCAGTAAATTTTCTCCTTGCTCCTCAAGTATTCTCCACAGAAACCCCTAATCTTTGTTAAACTTCAAGTGGGAGCTGCCGTAAGATATATGTGGAGATGATTTTTGAAGCTCTCCATTAATCTCCTGTAATAAATGTGATTGAGTTGCCGATATAACGACTTATAGTGTGGGCACCAGATGAAACCAGGCATCAAAATAAAAAAATAGTTTCCGCATCAGGCTCTATTGTTTCCACTAAATATTTGGACAGAGATTTGCCCCACTTTTTGGTTACATTTAGGGTATGTTTGATTGGTGGGTTATCCAGTGGGTGGATAATCTGTTTTTGTGTTAGTGTGTTTGGTTGATGGGTTAAGGGTTGTGAGGGTTTGTGTGATGTGATTGTATTGAAATTTGAAAAAGTATGTAGTTATTATGATATGATTGTATTGGAATTTGAAAAAGTGGGTATTTGTTGTGATATGATTGTATTGAAGTTTGGAATAATGAGTAGAAGTTGAGTATTTTATGATTTTTAGATGATATGATGTTATAATATATAATTTTTTTGATGGGAAGGGAGGATGCCCCACTATTGAGTTAAAAGTGTGAGTTTTGGGAGGTTACCCATCCAAAGTGAAGGTAACCGCCCAGTCGAACGCCCCCTTAGGTTTTATTTGACATAAAATTAACCTTTTGCTATGCTATTGCAGGTACTTCCAGAAGGGAATCATAGGAATTACACGTGTCTGGCGTTGGCACTTCTGGGCAACTTGATGAATATATGGCGTTAATGAAATCTGCAAATAGCACATATATCTATTTTTCCTTGTTTGATTGATCATGCGTCTGTGTAATTTGAATTCTGCTATATTCGAAAAAATCAAAAAAATAAAAAAAATCAAAAAATCAAAAAATCAAAAAATCAAAAAAAAAATCAAAAACAAAAAAAACAAAAAAAATCAAAAACTCAAAAATTTAAAAAAAATTAAAAATGGGAGTGAGGATAACGATCAGTCCTTCTTTGGACTTGTGTATGAAATGCTTGTAAGTACTGTTTGTAAAACTATTTTATGAATTCGAGTTTCAGTGACCTCGCACATATATCCCTATATTCTTGATCATGTGATTGGAGAATTTATGTTTGTCTTCCGATTTATTCTTCTTTATCGTCCAAAACTGTTATTAGACGTAACACATTGATGAAGTGTACAAACACAGTAAGCCACCACCTTGCAGGAAACCTTCACATGCAAACTGTTATTAGACGGTGATTAGCGGAACTTGTAGTTTTGGCCTCGTATGGGAAGCTGTTTGGATACTGCGAGGTCTCCTCATCTGTGTGAATTCATGTGTTCTACTTTTGACAATTGATTTTAAGGTAGTTAAAAAAGCTGAGAGCAATTTTCTGATTCTATCTAAACGTTTCCTGTCTCTGTCGCTTCTTAAGATATATTGTGTTTTAAACATTGGTTCATGAAAAATAAATATTAGTTTCTAAATAATTTATGATATGGTCTCTTTTGTTGAATTCATCATATATACCTAGAGGCCACCGTTAATTTTATATTTATTCAGTTCAAATATTTGATAAATAATTCTTCGCGCTGCCAATACGTGTCTACCGTGGTTGTTCCCTTGCTTTTATCTCAAGGTATTTTTTAAAACAAAAGACCATAATTTCATTCATCTAAAAGTACAGGTGCCAGAGCACAGAACAATTCTCACAAAACAAACCAAACAAGAACAGGAAAGAGGGATGAACACAGCAAACTCATCCACACTTCCCCACCAGACATAAGTATAAAAATAGTTTAAGGATGATCCTGTTTCAACAGCTTCCTTAGATTTCAGCTTTGGTTCATCAACTGGTTTGTATCCTAGGGGGAGTTTCCAGCCCCAGAAAAGAAAGGACCATGCCACGAGATGGTGAGGTAGACTGCCCCAGATATATATACGCGGGGGATCCCGAAACCGACTCGGTGACTCCTGTGTGGCGGGATAGGACTCCAAAGGGACAGGAGGAAGAGGCATAGGAGCAGGAACTAGATAGAAAGGGGGTGCTATGTAAGGTTGAGCGAGTCACTGCAGTAGAAAAGAAGGGAAGAGACGTCCCTATAGTGACGTGGTGACATCAGCACTCACATAGTGAGGTCTCAGAAGAGGATCATAGCACCTATATCCTTTCAGAGTCCGTGAATAATGAAAAGGCATTTGACTGCCCACGGTGAATAGACAGCTGAGGCATTAATTAAAGCGCTCTTATTATATACAAGATTTTCCCAATTAAATTACATATTACTATCATCTACAAAAGCTGGGCCTTATGAGGCTGTTGCAGCAATAGAAATGGACCTTCCTGTTCGCGGTTTGAGTTCTACCCTGGGGTCTTTCCAAGCGACAGAATTCCATCTTCAACCCCCTACGTACTACTTGAATATTTAATAAGAGAGGGGCCTCACTCACAGACGCTGACTGGGAAGTTCGATGCTGTGTGACTGAGTTATATGCTTTGCTTATCGCACCCTCAGCTACATGTCAGTTATTTCGGACATGCTACATGGAACCATTAGAAATGATTCAGATCATTTAAGAATTTCGGGATAATGTAGATTCTTTTTCCATCAAATGCGTGTTTGCACCGTTCTTTTCAACAAGACCCACAGGATCGTCGTCATGGGATGCATACCTAATTCTCGGAAGACTTCTTTGGAGAAGGTGCACAGACATAGCAGGTGATTGCAGCTTTCGTCCTCGTGATTACAGAGGTGACACCCATTTGCCCATTTATAAAATCTTCCTCATTTATCAGTGAAAATTGCGTCGACAGATGGTTTTATCTCGACGTACAGAATCGATTAAGCTGTAGATTTGGAGGAGAGCAACAAGGCCCTGGGCAGATTTTGTAAACATAATTTAATGCGTGAACCTCCAAGATCATATGATTGCAGTAGATGTTGATTCCTAGTTGTTTGTATGCTCTGGAGTGATGCCAACGACATGGAATGCAAATACTTTTTGCATGGGATTGAGTCTGATAAATCCACTATCCTATTGACCACCTCATTTAGCTTCTTCCGTGTGTAACTTCAAAACATGGAACACGTATGTGTAGCGCCTCCAATTTCTCATTAATCAAATATCCCCAGTTTCGGTGAATCTCATAAACCATGAAGACACTCCAATTCGGCTCAAATTTTGAGTGCACGTGTTTTCTAATCCATCTATAATTTGTCTTTGTTAAATGTACAACGACATATATTATTTGTTGCAAAATGATTCGTTGCAAAATGATTGTATTTGAAATTAATGACAATGCTTAATTTTTTATACTCAGTGAAAATGTACAGATGACTTGAAGACACATGGTAGTATATTCTTTAGTAATTAAATGACAATGGGTGAAGTTTGAAGATAGTTAACATACGTCATTTTTCTAAAGTAAATGTTAATTAGATGACTTGAGGATACATGTGCTGGACCATCCAAGACATCCTAGCATTTTTTTATACATGCCAAGTGAAACATGTATGGGGTAATAAATTATCTACATGTTTGGTGAATTTATCATGTGTATGCTAAATACGATTTAAAACTATCATTTTTCAGCAAACTCTGAAACCTCCCTAAACGAATTAGCTCCAATTGCACCCATTCAAAAGAACGCTGTAATTCTTAGTTAATTTCAAAACCAAACAAACGTTACTTATGTTGTCTTTATATAATTTCTCCTCCTCCAATATTACATAATCCTCCTCCCCCACTACAACGACTTTTCTATCTTGAGTGATTTCCTCGATAGACATCCCCATCACTCAAATACCATGTTAGAACATCTAGCTTTAATATTTCTCTTTTAGAGCATTGATCGGCGAACGATTTGCTGATCGATGAACCGTTGCCGATCAATACATAAAAATATATTATTTTGGAAAACATTTTGAAATTTACTGGAATTAAAAAGGTAATTCCTAATCGGTAATTCTCCCCCATGCATATCCACACGTGTACCTCCACCTGTCTTCTCCTTGAGTGCATACCCATGCAATTTTATGCAAACTGCCCTCTATTTTTTAATACTACTATGCTCAATTATTACTGTATTCTTCTTTGTTTAAAAAATCCTTTTATCGTAACTTATTTTCTGATGGCTTAAGGTTTATTCATTCGTATGAATTAGATGGGCAAACTGTAACGTCTTGGGCTTAGGTCTCCGGTCTGTTATCGAGGAAAACTGATCCTGACAACTTGTTGGGTTTGGACTCAATTGGACCCGTTGACAACCACCCAAAATGCTTAAGCCCAAGTTGTCAAGTAGTAATCCCCACCACTTATAAACCACACCCACACTTCATGAGTTTTAGGTATGGCACTATGTTTGGCGTTGGGGTGTTACAACCTCTCCCATTTTATATTCGCAACATCCTCGTTGCAACATGGTACATCACTTATTCCCAGTGACAGTGACGTTTGTACGCTTAGGGTAGCATTTTCCTCCAACTTCTTTGTAGGGGAGGCTCTACCTCTCGGGTAGCCCTTTCCACTATCAGAGGCAACATGGCTTTGATACCATTTGTAACGTCCCGGGCTTAGGTCCCCGGTCATCTATCGAGGAAAACTGGCTTTGACAAGTTGTTGGATTCGGATCCAAATGGATCCGTCGACAACCACCCAAAATGCTTAAGCTCAAGTTGTCAAGTAGTAATCCCCATCACTTATAAATCACACCCACACTTCGTGAGTTTTAGGTATGCCACTGTATTTGGGGTTGGGGTGTTACAAAAACAATCCATGAGTAAATCTCTACACACGTTCAAAACGATAATTACTTTCTCTTACTCTTTAAAAATCTTTAATCGGATCACATATCAATCTCATTTTGATTTATACGTATCCACTATCATTATTACTCAAAGTCTAATATTTCCCATTAATTGCCAGATTCATTTTTTTAATATCATCATATTGTTACACTATTATTATTTTATCAAGAATATGAATAAGAGATCTGGTGTATTACACCTTAAGTCGTCGACCGCGAACAAGGAGCAACGGGCTTCTAAGATGCAGCTGCAGTGAACCCAGACAGCCAACCCTTCAAAATCAATGGAACTTCCTCGGGATTTATACATCCAAAGCGAGGAGTAAGACAAGGAGACCCACTCTCACCTCTTCTATTTATACATTCAATGTCAATCCTTGATTCAATGCTTCTCAAGTTAGCAAAGGAAGAGAAATTCAAGGGATTCATAAGAGAAGGAATGCAAACCCAGATCACAAACATCCAGTTTGCGGATGATCTACTCATCTTCCTGGAATATAAAGATGACAACATCAAAAACGTCATTACCACGTTAAAAATCTTTAGCAAAATATCGGGTCTACGCATTAGCGAAAAGAAAAGTTCTTTTTTATATGCTAAACTTATCGGAAGAGGATAAGGCTGAGGTAAAGGCAACACTAAATTGGTCTGAAGGATCTTTCCCTATCGATTATCTGGGCTTCACCATATCGAAACATAGGAGACTCACGAGAGATTGTTCATCCACCATTGACAAATTTGCGACAAAACTTCAGGGTTGGAAATCCAAGATACTCCCACTTTCGGCTAGAATCAATTTGCTTAATTCATATCTAACACCGACCATCATACATGAGATGTCATGTCTTAAGATGCCGAATGATATTGTAAAAAAATTGACAGACTTAGACGAAACTTTCTATAGGGGGCAACTGAAGATCTCAAAACTAAGGCTAAAGTGGCATGGTCAAAAGTAACCAGGCCTAAGATAAATGATGGTTGGGGAATTATTAACCTTAGATCCTTCAATAATGCCCTATTAATAAAATCGGCAATTCGAATTGCGGATTTTGTGAGACCATGGGTGTCGTCGGCTATTAGTACATCTCACTTCAGAGGTGGTCCTATAACACTTTCTTCTGCCCCTAAGCGTTCCCACTCATTTGCATGGAAATCCCATATTAAGGGTTTCACAACGCTTCTTCCGGTACTTCATAAGAAACTGGGAGATGGAAATCATTCCTCACTACTGAAAGACCAACTTTGCGGCTCCCCTACACTAGAACAATCTTTCCCACTCCTCATGCCATATATTAAAAATCGCTTCATATCGGTAAAAAAAGGATTGAAATCGTGGCTAGCAAGATTCAACTGGTTTAAAGCATTACAAAACAAACTACCTTCAGTACTCTCAACTGAGGGAGGTAGACTGAAAACTGCACTGACCAATATATTCCAAGATCTACACGGGGATGAAAATGACACAACAATATTTCCCACCATCTTTACAAACAAAAGAGTCTCAACAACAAAGCAACTATACTATCTACTTACAGACGGGGGTAGCAGATCCATAGTTTATTCATTATTTAGTAAGTGGCCTTTGGAACCAAGAGCTTACTATTTCATATGGAAGTTGGCGCACAATAAAATCACGACACAAGACTATTTCGAAAAAAGGAAAATTCCTTGGGTGAACAGGTGCTATCTATGCAATCGTGACCTGGAAAATTATACACACCTTTTTGATGAATGCCAAACAACTAGGGATATATTTCTGTTATGTGATCTGGAATCAAACTTCCAGGAATTGCTCAACATGATGTATATGAACCATACCACTGCTATGTCAGATAAAAAATGGAGACTTCTATGTTTCAAAATTACAGTCTGGTGGCTACTCTGGAAGAGTCGATGCAGATTCATCTTTGAAGGAGTACCTATAGACAAACAAAAATTACTCTTGGAAGCATTCACCATTTGCGAGACAAGGATGGGTATGAAAGAAGGGGATCTATGGTACAGGCTAACAATGTCGGGACAAGAACATCAATTAACATTAGTCTAGAACTATTACTGGATGATTCTCTCAACTCGTGATACTCTTATGAACTAACACTCTATAACTTATGCATAAATTGTATTTCATCCAGCGAAGGATAGCTCAGCAGTTACACCTGGAACCCGATCCTCAAAGCGTACCTAGCGGAAGTCTGAATTCTCAACGATCTGATGCCATATGACACGAAGGAGGCGCGTGGATAGTGACGAAGGCCCAAGAATGGTTTTTGATGGACTCATTATACTTAACTTTTTGTGCTGCTTATTTTGATTGGATCCTTGAACATTATCTTATGGATGTATTTATTTACGAATGGGGACACTGTGTAATCTTCTTTACTTTTGGGCCTGTACTAAACTCTAACATTTACCGTAGGTTTTATGATGAATGACTATGAATCTTTTATCGAAAAAAAGAGACAGCCAACCCTTTGGATGGAACTCTAGCACCTTCGCCTACATGCGCCACCCCTTCTCACTTTTACTTTTATATCCAACATTTTCACCCCTTTTGTACACTCTTTGATAAATTTTTGGCTATACTAAATACCAGGCTAAAGAGTATAGTTCGCTTTTATCTTGTCTTTTCTTTGTTCAACTTTATGTTTTGCTCTTCCACCCCTCCCCAGGCAGATAAACTATTGTCAAGGACTTTGCTACAGCTTGTCTTGACTTCTTTTTGTTAAAATGAATTCCGAACATTTGTCAAAAAGATTATTATGGAGATTTTTTTGTTGGATTGTTATTTTATATTATAATGCATCTATGCTTATGTGTAATGGCCTCGACGTGTTCGGTGAGTAATCACTTCCACATTTATTTGGAGTGGTACTGGTCATTATAGATCCTCGTGCAGTGTGTTTATATGTGATTTCTTCCTTGGTCATTATTCCTGCTTGATCATTACTACACGAAAATAGGTGATTTATATATGGATTTGATGGGATTTGACTGCTATATATAGTGATTAATAACACAGTCAATTGGGATAATATCAGTTGGCTAAGTACTTAGGAGCAATTGTCGATCAAACCTGGCCTGACCATCATTCATCTACAGGATCTCAGCCTCAAACATTACTGTAGATTACGACGTAGAATGTATAGCAATCGATCCGCAATAAGGGATTGCATGGAAATCCGAAAGCTACAGAAAGTCGAATCTCGAGAAAAGAATCATCGTAAGCCATGTTGGTTCGTGGGTTATCCAGGGGTGGGTAACCCAGTTTTGTGTTTGTGTGTTTGGTTGGTGGGTTAAGGGTTGGGAGGGTTTGTGTGATGTGATTGTATTGGAATTTGAAAAAGTTGGTAGTTATTATAGTATGATTGTATTGAAATTTGAAAAAGTGGGTGGTTGTTGTGATGTGATTGTATTAAAGTTTGGAATAGTGAGTAGAAGTTGAGTATTTTATGATTTTTAGATGATATGATGGTATAATATATATTTTTTTGGTTGGAAAGAAAGTGGGCCCCACTAGTGGTTGGGAATATGGGTTTTGGGGGATAACCCACCCAAAGTGGGGTGTAACCCCCCAACCAAACACACCCTTATGATTTTCTATTCGAACAAATATTTAGTGGACCGCTATTTACAGAGGTTGTACAGTACTCTTACTATCTATCAGTAACTCAAAGCCACCCTTTTCGTAAACAGAAATGTAGGGAAAACAAACGCAAATATTAAAGATCATCAAATAAAGATTACATTGATGCAAGCCAACGCTTCCAACGCCATATGCAAACGAAGATTTCGCCATCTTACAGTATCTCCTCACATCTTCTTGTCATCAGTCTAACTGAACTCGATCTCCATCAGAAAATATAGAATTACGCAAGCCAAACTATGGTGGCGGTCCTACAAATGACGGGTCTCCTCCTGCCTGAGGAGACCGCACCGTGTAGGCTCGCTTCAACAATCTCCCCTTTCCCAACCCCAACTTTCTGTTGCTGTTCCCGATCCGCGCTGCCATTACCATCACCGCAAAATCGTTTTGGACGTAGGGAGAGGGCGAGGCTAGGGCCATGGGAAGGTTCGAAGAATCAAAGAGAAAGGCGAAGATGAGAAGTGCATATACCATCTTTGGGATAAGCAGCCCCATTGTTTCTGTGTTCTTGAGAGAAGTAGAGTGTAATGTGATGTAAAGATGAGCTAGATGCATTTATACAGAGAGAAAGCATGTGAACGCAAACCTATGGACGTTTGAATAGTTCCATTAGATCTTTGGATTAAACCTGAGTGGTCGTATATATAGTTGTTGAAGGTAAAGGGGGACGAATAGCATCCCTTCTCTGACTAGTATAACGGAAACTTACGCGTTGTGCATATATAAATGCAGACTTTGGAAGCCTCATCATGGCAGCTAGTTGATTTAATTCCGATTCTAGATTGCCTTTTTCTTCCAATCGAGTTGAATCATTCTTTTCCACGCATTCAAAAGGAGTAAACCATGACTTAACTCCCACATGTGGATGAGAACTTTTTATGTAAGGAAGAAAAGAGAGAGAGGGGCTTGGATGGCGGTCTGTCCCGGACAGCTGGGAGCAAACCTTACCCGTTCAGGGCTGCATTTGATGTTGTTAAAGCTAAAGCTCAGCCGGTGGCCTGGGCATCCATGCTGTGGCGAAACAAAGTGATCCCTAGTCATGCTTGCATCCTCTATCGCGCTATCCTGAACATGCTACCTACTCTAGATAGACTATCTAAACATGGAATCGTCCCCAATGGGATTTTCTATCTTTGTAGCCAGCATCCTGAAACGCGGGAGCATATTTTCTTTAACTGCCAATTCTCCACTGCGGTATGGAATGAAATCAATTCTACCATGGAGATGCATACCTCTGCTCCCTCCGAGCTATGCCTTAAGCTCGATTGCTGCAATTATATCATCTGCGAGCCCAAGAAGTTGAAGTTCATGGTGGCCCTCGCTGCGGCCACCTAGGCTATCTAGAATGAACGGAACGCCCGATGGGCCTCTTCTCGCTTCACCGCTGCTGCCGCGACATCCAGTAGGGTCATTGCTATTGTGAATGCTTCACTTACCTGAAGGCTACAGTGCCCAGAACTGCACCAATCTACTCTCTCACTGACGCACTACCTGTAGCAAACATGCTACTCTTTCTGTCCCTGTTTTGGTCTTCGTTTCATGCTTCTCAGGAAGCTGGGTTGTAACTATTTTTACTTACTATTTCTTTTAATATATGTTCAAGTTATCAAAAAAAAGAAGAGAGAGAGAACCAACAATCTTTTTTAAAAAAAAAATCATAACACCATCCTTAGTTTTTTCCTAGTTACAAGACAGAATCAACAATTTTTTTAGGGTTTTTATCAGTTATGCCCCTCCGAGATATCGCAATATCAGTTATGCCCCTATCTTTTTGGTAATATCAGTTGTGCCCCTCACTTCTTGCTAATATATCACTTGTGCCCCTCGGGTTAGTGACCATCCATAACCAACACAAACAGACGTTAACTTCAAAGACATAAATGGAATTAAATTTAAAAAAAGGACAGAAAAGTCCTCCTCCTCCCCATCTTCTTCCTCTCTTCTCTTCCTCCTCTCCCATCTTCTTCCTCTTCCTCCTTCTCTTCCTCCTCCACAGCTCCTCTCTCCTTCTTGAGCTCTCCTACAGCCTCCCCCGAGCCTCCCGCTCCACCCACGTGCCTCACCTCCATCCCCATCCTCCTCCTCCTCCTCCGCCCCCGCACCTCCCCCCTCCGGTCCGCTGCACCTCCCCTCCGCCCCCCGCACTGCCCCCCCTCCCCCGCACCCCCTCTGCCCCTGCACCTCCCTCCGCCCACCGGACCTGCCCCCTCCGACCCCAGCACACCCCCCTCCGCCCCCTGCACCTCCCCTCACCCCCCCCCCCCCGCATCCCTCCCCCGTCGCCCTAACCATTGACAGCTTCTGCAGTCCTTGCTGGTTTCTGGACGTCATGTTTCTCTTTCCGCACACTTTGATCATGAAAGCGATGGCTTTGTTCGGGGTTGTCAACTTCAACAGTGGATTGCTGTGAGAAGAGGTATGGAACAACTTTCACAAAGGTTGTATCAATAATCCTGGGAGGAGCACCTAACTGTAGATTCAAGTTGGGAAGAAAAGGTTATTGACGAATTAGTTGCGATGATATATGGACCAATACGAGAATTCTGGCGCTGAACTGCTTTCTCTTCTTGATTTGATGCTGTAGTCAAGGTACCCCCTCCCCCGTTTCCCTTCACCTCAGGCCTGCACCAGGAACCGGATCTCATCCCCCTCAGAAGCTTGGGACGGAGGTAGTTGCGTCGGCTTTGTCGGACCCTTATGCCTTCTCCCCCCGCGCGCCCGTCAGGTGCACCGCCAGATGGAGAGAGCTCTTGGGCCTCAAGAAAGCCAGGCAGCAGCAACAAGATCACCACCACCTTCAACAACGTCGGCATCCTCGGCGCCATGAAACTGGAGTTCAGTTTTTGTTAAATTAAGATAAATTTTTTACTAATTGATTCATAAAAATTCATCAAAAAATTCAATAAAATTCACCGTTTCATCCGTAATGAGTTATATATCCGTGAAAATGCAAAAAATTTAGAGATTCGATGGATGCATGAAGGTGTCACTAAGAGAGAGAAATTATGAGGAGAAAGGAAGAAGAACAAATGGAGGAGGAAGAAGATGAAGTTGTCTGGACAATAATACCCCTCTTAACTGCACCAAGGTTTGAAAAAACCATGGTTAAGTCAACTCATTGACGGTCAATCTGACGGAAGGGCACAAGTGATAACGGCGAAAGAAGTGAGGGTCACAATTGATATTACCAAAAAGATAGGGGCATAACTGATATTGCGATATCTCAGAGGGGCACAAGTGATAAAAACCCATTTTTTTTAAAAAGCGTGATTTTCATAACGCCATCCTTAAACTTTTTCTGCTAATTACATGGCAACTATTACCATCTTTGTAATTACACTATGACCCCTAAATCTAGTAAAGTTTACGATATAATCTTTGTGGGTTAATTTTCATCTATAAATCAATGTTAACTTTAACGGAATACATCAAAAAGTTTCCTCTTTTACTCTTAAATCATATCAAACATACAAATAGCAAGTCATCCATCATTTGTCATCTCCCATATTTTACCAACATCTTTGCTCATTGGTTGACTGAGGCAGATTGAAAGGCATGAATCTACTTAACGCCTCCTTTGAAACATTTTTTAGATCACCTTTCAACAAGGTCTTTAGACGTTAGCACATACGCGGCATTGACCAAAGACCGTCGAAGCTAGCGGTATGGAGCACAAATTGCAAGTAAGTAGAGGTAGCGGAGTAAAAATGAAGGTTGAGGGAGACATTGGCCTTGTAGAGAAGGACCTAATAATGAGTCAAGTTGATGCACAACATGTTGTTCGGGTCATAAAGGGATGCTAAAGGCTGCCAATTTATTGACCAGAGACCTACATCCCATGAGAGTGTGTCTTTGTCAGCTGACCCTGAGGACTATGACCTATTTGTCGATATCAGAGAGGTTTGCTTTATGACTGATGATAAGATCCAAGAATTCCTCCACAAGGAGGAAGACTCGGAAAGCATAGACCTTGAAATTCCCTCTTCCCCTGATTGGCACTGTGTTGTTGACATCCGCGAGATTTACACGATTGATACCTTTGAGCGAAGGGCAGACTCAGTAGAGACTGAAGAGGTCAAATTTGATCTTATTGCTTTTATAAATGAATTCAGGCCTTTTGATGATGAGGACGATCTAGTTAAAACCTCAGAGGACGAACATGACCTTATTACTTCCACAGATGAGTTCGTTCCTTTTTGTTTTGACATAGGAGAGACTCGCTAGGCTGAACTCGACCTTACTCCTTTCACTGCTGAGTTCGAGCCTTTTCACTTTGATATCTGCGAGACACCCCATACCGGAACTAGATACACTATTTCCACTTATCAGTTCGTGCCTTTTTCGATTCGATACCACTGAGGATACCATCTAGATCGACCCTGATTGGGTTGTGTCAGGTGAGGACATTGATATTGACCTACACCTTGTTAGATCCATTCCTTAGCGGTCTCGCAAGAAGGTCCGCTTTCTACCTTCTTGATCTTTGTACAACCATCACATGTATATCCATTCCTTTGTATATTTGTTTTCGTTTGTATCTCCTTTTATCTATGATTTTCGCTCATCCACCTCATTCCCGTGTGTTTGCCTTGCTTAGGACGTACTTTATCCTAGGTATAAGGGGGTGGATGAGCTGAGTGTTCTTTCTTCATTTCGTTTCATCACTCTTGTTGTTGCATATACTTAGGGATCTTTTACCCAAAGTATAGGGGGTGATGCGTACATTCTCTTCGATCTCTTCTTCTATCTTCATATGTATTTTCTTATTTTTTTATTTTTATTTTCATTTTTCTTTTTCTACCAGATAGGTGTCACGCCCTTTTTGACAGTCTTCTATACTTAGGACATACTTTGTCCTAAGTATAGGGGGTGTGCACCCCGATTGATTTATTCTTTGATCCTCTCCACGGACTCCTCTCTCTTTTCTTTTCTGTCTATACTTAGGGATATCTCACCCCAAGTATATTGGGAGATAATCTGAGTACGATCTGTACATTCCCATTCTTGACCCTCCATTCCTTGTGTACAATCTGCTATACCTAGGATTAGTTGATCCTAAGTATAGAGGAGACGGTCGACTTCTCATTCATTCATTTCTCATTCTTTCATTCATTCCTTATTTGTTATTCTTTAGACTTTTCTATACTCAATACGATTTATGTCTTATCTTTTCTCTCTAATCTATAAGGACATAGATCAAGCTAAGTATAGGGTGGTCGTATATACTGCGTATGTACTTTAGCCATAACTCGTACTTTCGTATTTTTAATAATTATGACTAAAATAATATAAAATTCATTAATTAAGTATAAAAACATATTTATATAAAACTTATTAAAAATCCTTGTAAATCTTTTTTGCAAAATATTTGAAAAATAGTTCGATAATCTTTTGAAAAATCTTTTGAAAAGTATTTGGAAAATATTTTGTTCAATTTTTTTAACCTTTGTAAAAATGTTTGTAAAAATTCTTTGTCTTTTTATTTTGAAAAAGTATCAAAAATATTTGAAAAATAAATCCATAAAAAATTGTAAAACCTTTTTCAGAAATTCATAGAAAGTTCAAAATTTGAAAATTGCATCACAAAAATATTTTCTGCATTATGCATAGCATTTGCATTTTTCAGATTGAGTTTGATAATTGAACGAGTCTAAGTAAAATCCAAAGATTGGAGCTTGGTTGGACCTTAAATATACTTAATCACAGGAACCTTATAGGAACTGGAATTGAGATACTTCACGTCTGATTGACTTAATTCTTTTAGATCACGAGACTTGGTTCAATGTCATCTTGACTTTCTAAGTAGTGTTTTTCGCAGCACATGCATGGCTCTTGTTGATAATGACCTAGCTTGTACACCTTCACCTTTCACTTTTCTCGCCTCAGTTGAAGTGATGGAGGGTTGGATTTGCCAGCACGAGACACAAGCCAATGGAAACATCGGAAGTCACACTTTTGTGGCCATCGTACCCAACCTGATCCAATGGTGAAGAGATATAATACCCGAAGTTGTGGGGTTGCAATAATGCTTCAAAAGAGGGATAGTCTACTAGCTCAAGAAGAAAAAGTCCTTTGTAAATGTTGTTGTATATAGTATTAAAAAATTGAAACTCCAAAAAAGTGGACATGCCTGATTGAAAATAAAATGCATGTCTGAGTGTACATATTTGTATGGTCAATAAGCAAGATTGAGCTTCAAAGTCATATTTTGCGAGCCTACAACCATGTGACTTGGATACACTGGTCAAGCATCCTAGGATAGGTAGCTACACTAGCTTCTGTCCATTCTTCTCTCTACCTCATCTTCTTGAGCTAGTTGTCACTTGAACTTAGAAGGGAATACCTCGCTTCTCGAGGAAATAGTTGTTGAATTGAGGAATTAGGGTCACCATGTTGGAGAAGACTGACTTTTACTGCTTCAGCTGAGGAGAGCTACCCATCTCATACACTATCCAAGATAGATTCATAATCATAAATGTTTGCATATGAGTTGAAATATTCTGACCTAGCTATTAAGGAGACTTGAGCAGAGTTTTGGGATTCTCGAAGGTTGTTGTGTTTCAAAACCGCTTCCGTATAAGGTTTCGATCGCACCTAAAATCCAAAGGTCCGACTTAAGCTCCAAACTTGATTTTGTGAAGACAAATTTGAAAATTAAATTCAATCCAAGTTCTTTCTTTTTCTTTTCTTTGCTTATTTTTCTGCACTTATTACATAAGTGTTTGTTAGGGACTAACAAAGGCAAGTTTAGGGGGGTGATGAATCTCCATCTCATCACCTTTATTCCATCATCTTGACCTTAAAAACCCTAGCTAATGCATTGATGAATCCCTGATTCTCACTCTTTATTATTTTATTTTAGTTATTTATCTTAGCCAAGCAGCATGTAAATACTTGTAAATACAATGACATATCATTCATCATGCATTTGTTAATATTGCATAATTAGCATTTTTTTTACAAAAAAAAAGAATAAAGGAAGAAAAAGGAAGGAGGTATTTATAATAAATACAGAGTGACATGAACCCCAAGAGAATGTCAAGCCTTGACCTGATCATAAAATAAAAGAAGTAGAGAGAGATAGGGTCTACCTTGTGTTGTACATATTACCTATTGAAAAACACCCAAATCTTCTATTCTAAAAGTAGAATAGTGTCGTTGAATCGATTGGGTGAATTTTATAGAAAAGATTATGATTAATTAATCTTCTTATTTTTATTTAATAAACTTAAGTATATACCGGTTAAGCACGGGAGTGTCGAACTCATGGAGGTAAACTGTTGGAAAAATATGGTTAAACTATAGACAAATTATGGTAAAGGGGTTTCTAATTTTTATTTTATTTTTAAAGAATTTTCTGAATTTTTATTTGATTTTCAACAATTTTATATTTTTTTAGTAAATTTTTAATATTTTATGATTTTATAATTATTTTAGAAAATGTTTTTAATTTTTATTTTATTTTATTTTTTTAGGTATTATTATTATTCTCTATTTTTATGGATTTTTATGAAGTTTGATTTATTTTTAAGGTGAAAATATTTTTTATTGAAAACTGTGATGTTTTTTCTTATTTTTAAGATTGAAAATAATACAAAATTATTTTTATTGTATTGTTATTAGAAAGTAGATGAAATTATCTTTAAAACGATATGCCATACGTTTTTAGAGGATTTTTCTTTATTTAGTTATGATTTTTACAAGTTTTAATGTCTTTTGTATTTTTATGGGTTTTTAATATTTAATTTTTATTTTATTTTGGGTTATTATGCAAAATACGGTAAAATATAGCAAAATATACTATAGGTATTTTTATAAGATTTTTAGGTCGTTTTCATATTTTTATGAGATTTTTAGAGTTTGTTATATTTTTTAGATTTATAGAATTATTTAATGCTTGAAAAATATTTTTATTTCTTATTTTATTTTCAAAATAAAACTTAATATTGTATATAGTAATATTATGTATATTTATATGTTTTTATTATTTTTATATTTTTTGTTTTTTATTTATTATGTTATGTATTATAGGATAGGGATTATATACAGTATTGAGGGTATATATGTGATAAGTTTGGAAACTGGGGTTGCTTGTGCAAATTAGTAGGAAGTCGGGGTATTGCACGTAATTTTTACCAGGAATACACATGCTCGTGTAGATGATGTTTTCACCTACTGAAAACCTTTTCGTGATTTGCAATGATCCGGAGGGTATCACGCAAATTCTACTTGGTATCACATGACTCGCACGTGCTGGCAACTATCAAGGACCTATACGTAAATTCATGAAGCTTTGGAGGTGAGTTCACAAAATTACCAAAATACCTCCCAACGTACGCGCAAGGAGCGTGCGCTTCAGATGAGCGGTGGTGTGGCTTTGGCGCATGGCAGAACAACTGCCTTTCGATTCGAGTTGATCTGACAATTTGAATTGGACGTTCTCTCTCTCAAATCAATTCCAGTTGTCACATCTGAGCTTGAATATTATATTCCCTGATGCAAATTCATCAAAATCTCTTGAAACCGATTGCGTACAACAAGTTTATCGCAATCAATTGAGCTCCATTTTTTTAATGATGATGATACTGTTACTTTATTTGTCTCGGAAAATATCTACTCGTCTTCAGCGGTGATACTTGTCGTCACGTATCTTCAATACCAGATTTTCCGATGACTCCAGGTGTTTCGTCTTCGATGCGGAGGCGGTGATTCGAGTAGCGGTAGACAAAGTGAGCAGCAGCGGCGATGGTCGCGCACGGCGATAATACTCTGATGGCTCGAGGTGGTGGATTTGAGCTATTCGCGGGTTCTATCACAGATCCTGACTCTCGAGTAGCAGATCTAAATCGGAGAACGACAACGTTTTAATGGTGGAGATTTTCGGGTCTACTGCTTCAGAAAACGGCTCACACAACAGAGATGATCTGACGTGACTCTCTTGGATTAGATCAAAGTGCTCAACTGCTCCTGATGTTTTTGTGTTCTCCAACTTTTTATCGATGCTCTGCAGGTGCCTCGATGTTGATAATACTCGATGATCAGATGTATAAGGCTGAAATGTTCCCAGATTTGAAGCTGGCCTCTGCTATTATCGTATCCTGCAAAGTACATCAGAGGCTCGAGATTCGAATCTCGGCCCAAATTCAGCCGCAAAATTTAAGGAATGTAGACTGAGATTGATATTCGAATGGAAATGGAGTGATAGGATTAGATCACCGGTGTGAAAAATATAAAAAAAACAGAATCAAACAACCAATAGGAGATGAACGAAAGTGATGCAGTGGGAATGACTCCCACTTTTGGAATTAAATCATCAGAAATGAAATGAGAAAATGAAGAAGACTTAGAGGAGAAGTTAAAGGAACGAAAGGAAAATAGCAAATACGAAGGATCTAACCTACAAGTGGAAACATCGGAGGAGTTTGCATGTGGGTCGAAGCTCTGAAGTAGGAGCTCCTGGTTGCAGCATCGACGGCGTGGCAGACGCGACGGATGGGCACATGGTGGAGCTCGAGGCTGCGACACCGACGGCGATCACGTCGAACCTCCTTTCTTCCATCGCTCGACAGCGGTGAGCTGTCACCTCTCTCGCACCGGAGCTCCTCTCTTCCATCGCTCGACAGCGTCGAACCTCCTTTCTTCCAACGTTGAAGGTGGAGCAAATGACGGATGGGGAAGAGAAATGAAGGTCGGACCTATATATAGGCGGAGAGAGATCCGGTCACTGCGGTGGTTGATGGCCGGTGGTTGGAGAAATGGGAAGAGGAGGTGTTGGGTATAGGAGGAAGAAGAAGAAAGGAAGAAGGAAGAGGAAAAAAAGAAGAGTTGTTGGGAAAGGAAGAAGGGGAAAGGGAGGAAAGAGAAAAAGAAATGGAGGACGAATGACAAGCTGCCATGTGGCAAAAAATATAAATAAGATGAATAAGATAAAATAAGGAAGAGATAAAAGAGGGCTCTACAAATATATGAATACTAAATAAATACATCATATACTAAATTAAATAAATAAGTAATGTGGGTTTAAATTGTAAATAATTTAGTAATCGATTAATTCATAATTTCTAATAAACTAAATAATAAGTTAAATAAATAAAATAAATAACAAAAATAAAGCTATATTGTACAGTTATACCAATACGGATCCGAAAATCGCTTTTTTTCGCATTAACTCTGATTTTAGTGAAACTAGTGTCATTTTGTAGATAATTAAAAAATATAATTTTTAGGACTGAGCTTGCCTAATTCGAAATTCATGCGGCCGGGTTATGAGGTCCGGATCTTCGAGGCTTCGGATTTTATTGGTATTTTAACTTAATTATATTTTTATATTTTTATATACAATTTTAGAGGATTTAAGAAAAAAATTAAGTTAATCGGATTTACAGTTATTTAATTAAAAATCAAGGAAGTTTCTACATATAGTATATATATACAACTGGTCCAAAAAGACGAAACTCACCGGTTTTATCCGAATATTTTTCTAATATTTTTAATAAATAGTACTATATACAAAATGGATTTTAAAAGTGAGTTTGGTCATTTTGGAGGGTTCTATAAATAATTATGAACCTACAAAGTCGGCTATTGAGGCTTTTACAATTTATTGCTTTTATTTTTTTTAGAACGGATCATTTTTTGATATTTTATAAAATAATATATATTTTTATGAACAACTTTTATAAAGGATGTATTGATTTGAGGTGATTTTGATGATAGATAAAATATGTGAAATATTTACAAGGTAAAAAATGTGTAATTTATATTTTTGGTCTTGATTTCTTGAAATTTTTGTATGTTTTGATCCTTATCGTCCCTACTTATTTATTTTGTCGATCCGGTCAATATTGACCTGGTCTCGAGGTTAGGATCAGTCTGTATATATTCTATATACATCATTTTTTTCTTTTATTTTTCTTTTTTTCTTTATTTTTCTATTTTGGTAAAAATATGTGTAAAATATCTAATATTAATAACTGTGGTTAGAGTGATAATTCGTTGGAATTAGTGGATATTTACATGTATTTTACCAAGAATTTTAGACAAAATGAAAGAATAAAGGCGATGAATTATGGATTCATCATTCCCCTATTTTTTACCTTTGCTAGTCCCTTAGCAAACACTTATCCTATAAATAAGTGCAAGCAAAATGAAAAAGAAAAAAGGAAAATAAAAGAACTTAGATCATGATTGTTTCTTTAAATCGAAATTCACTTCACCCAATATTTGGAGCCTGAATTTAGACCTTTGGATTAATAGTGTGTCGGGACTCTATTAGAATTAGGATTTAAGCCTCAACAGCCTTCAAGTTCCACAAATCCTTATCCAAATCCACCTTAACAGCCAGCTGGTGAATCTACGTTTCATCATCTTTATTCTATCATTTTGGCCTTAAAAAACCCTAGTAAATGCGTGTAAATAGCATTAATTCATGCATTTTAACATTCATGCATATGTGTGTAAATACTGTATAAAATATGGTTTTTAATGCCAAAATTATAGAATAAAGAAAAGAAAAAGAATAAAATATTGTAAATATTTTATGACCCAAAACCCCCTAGACCTGGGCATCTTGATGAATAGGTCGACAAGGAATAAAGTAGGGGGAGATAAGGTCAAAAATACAGAGAAAATACCTATACATTCTATTCATTCTTTATTCATTTTGGGACCTATTTTTGGTTCCACTTTTTATACATCAAATGAAGAAACTTTGTACATGAAAGTTATAGATAATAAAATGAAGAAAAATACAAAATTGATTTCACAGAAAAATAATGTACAGATAAAAAGTTATGGTTTGAATAAAAATCTAGAATGCCAACTTCCCAGACCCGTATCTCACAACTGACAACTCCAAATGCAGCATACTCACCTTTAATTGTATATAGAATAAAATAATCTATCCAATGGTGGTGGTTTCGCATTTGGCGGAGCTACGGTTTGAAAGTTGAGTTTTGGACCCTCATTGTATAGCTGTACTGATTAAAATATTCAATTTATTATGTATTTATTATTTTTATATTTTTATATTTTTATAATCTTGTAATTATTACTTATAATAATTTTTTATATTAAAATCAGAATAAAAATGCAAAGAAAACTCATAATAAAAATACTTGTAAATAAAATACCTAGATACAACACCTACATACAAACCTATACATTTTATACTTATATTTTATTTAATATACAAAACATATCAGAAAAATAAAATAAAAATATAATTATGTGTATAAAAGTATGTTATAATTATATAAATTAATAATAAAAAATAAATAAACTAAATACATAAAATAAAAATAAAAGAATACAATATATAGAATAATATACCTATAAAGGGCATAAATGTAAACTTGTAAAAATACATTTCATAAAAATAAATAAAAATCATAATAAAATAATTTATAAAATAATAAACATTTTTTATTTTGTAACCATAATTTAATAAATTGATTTGCTATTTTTAATTGAATTTACAAATATTTTTCCCAGGGATTTTTGTGGTTGGTCCACGTGGACCAATCAGGTGGAAGTTGACCCGCTGGTCAACTCCCTGGTCTGCACCTGCAGCCTGTCAGCTGCGTTTTTAGCCATTTTCTCGGAATTTTAGAGCTCACCTCATTCACATTTTGACCTCGGGACCTTCTTCACTTTTTCTCCCCATATAACCATGATACACGCCCAGTACTTGCTTTGGTCTTTGGATTGAAGATTTGCTCGATAAACCTCGATCTTCATGCCTCCTCGCCCACTCTCTGCCCAATGTTCTGAAGGTTGTCAGACTGCGTTTTTTGGCGTTTTCTCCGAATTTTGGAGAGCGCGTCTTTCACCATTTGGCAATTCTTCCTTCTTGACTTTTGTTCACCATATATTGAGGATACACGCCCATGGTTGTTTTCGGGGAGTGCATCACTAGTGTGCTCCGGAAGCACCGTTCTTTGTGCCCCATCGACCACTCTTTAAAAAAAGACCTCCAATCCTCCATTTCAATTTTGAACTCCTTTTGCCCCTTCCTCCTCCCTTCTTTCATGTGCTGAGGTTAGAGGGAGGTGACAGCAACTTCACCTCGCCGTTAGGAGGAGCGGAGGAGCGGCGCGGAGGCGTATCCACCCCCATCTCCGGCCCTTGGCCGTGAGGTTTATCTCTTGGTTCTTCCAAGCCAATCGAGATCGTCTTTGCTTGTTTTCCTTTATTTTTCTTTGCTGTAGACTAGTTGTAGTGTAACCTTTTATTTCCTATATTTGTTGGCTTGATTTGTGCTTCATTCATCATCCACTTCCCCCTCGTCGGAGCTAGCTCCGGCGAGTCCATTTCCACCACCTACTCCATTCGATCACCCACATTTACCCTAGGACCGTCTACTGTTGTAGTTGTGTTTTATTTGCAGGTCCCAGGGGTCAAGAGACTCCATCTGGAGTCGGATTTTGCCAAGGAACGAGGTAGCTGGAGCCATAACTCATCCTCGACGCCGTGGTGGCCCTCCGGTGGTCTTTCCACCATTTTGACGCCACCGACAGCTCGAGGGGCTCTCCAGGAGGAAGCGCGGCGTTTTGGGACTTCACTGCACGTCGGAGGGGAGCGGATAGGCCGGTGAAAGTTCGTCTTGGCCGGCGAGCTTCCTTGTTCTTCCATCGCCCTCCGCAGCCGTTCGACCGCCTCGGGCGTGGGTATTTTGCGTCATTTCCCCCGCCATTTTGTGTAATGTTTATTTAGGACTCAAAGCATTCATCTGTAGTTATATACTTTTGTATAATTTGCACTTTGCCCCTTGAACTTCGCTCTATTTTCATTCATACCCTTGTTAGGCCTTGTATTTTTGTATGCTTTCCCTATTTATTTCATGTATCTAGAAAATTCGAAAAAATCTCAAAAAATAGAGTTAAGCTCCTTCTGCATTGTAGTATCTCGGCATATTTTTTTTCATAAATATTGCATTTTAATATTTATAAAAAAATCAAAAACACTCATTTTCAGTACTATTTGCGTCATAAAATACAAAAAAAAAAATAAAACACAACAGAAAATTCCCAAAAAAAATATATTTTGCTTATCCTATTGTGTTCTACCTCCAGTCCAAAAATCATTAAAAAATACAAAACAAAACGCCTAAAAATTATAAAACTCTAAAAACCTTCATAAAAATCTTAAAAATTCTATAAAAATCCAAAAAATACAATTTCAGTTTCTGTATCTTCTTTGATTTATTATCTTTCCATTAAAATTAATTTGAGGAATTTTGTACACCATTTGATATTTTTCGTCCTCATTTTAATTTCAGCCAGCAACTTTTATTCACTGTTTTCTGTATTTTTGACTTTAAAAATACCAAAAAAATAGAAAAAAATCTACAAAAATCACAAAAATAGTAGAAAAATATAAAAAGACCAAAAACAATTTATTTTCTGATTTTTGAGCATTTTTACTCATTTTTATAAATCCTTTATCCTCTTATTTCTTATATTGTATATATATTCCATTATTGAAAAAGAAAATTAAAAAAATATATAAAATATAAAAAGAAAATATAAAATCAGTAAATTAAAAATCAAAATACAAAAGTATAAAATTAAAAAAATTAAATAAAAATTATAAAATTAAAAACCCACAAAAAATAACATAATAGACTCTTGATCACACACACACATTTTGAGCCTTAGTGCCCCGATCTACCTGTCTGCTCCCTGTGTTCGACCTCTACACATACTTGCACCTATACACATCTTATTGTAGAGTTATAATAAATTTTAACTCCGCACATTTACTTTCATTGCTTGATTTATTTGTCGTGGGTTAATTATTGTTTGAATCTCGGGTTTCGTTGGAGGTCAAATCAGCAACTGTTGATTCGCCTTGTGAGTCAACACGACCTTTGCAAATCCGTGTTCAACACCAGCTCAGATCCACCTATTCATCACGCAAACTTTTCATCTCTGAAAGCAACTTGACAGTGTGTGAAAGGTGTTAGCTCTTCCTGGTCTAGAGAAACAAAGAAACCGTCCATCCAGTTACACACTCCCATTGGGCCCTTGTCCAGCAACTCAATCCTCGAGGAGGGAGGTATTTCCTTCTAAGGTCAGGTTGTGCTGTGTCCACAATCGAATGTAGAAAGAAGTAGGAAGAATTGGAAAAGAACTGGAGTGTGATCGATATAATCACATCTCCTGCGAAGCCTGGCCAGTTTAGCTAAGTCTCCACGAAGACATGCAGGCTATTCTGAATCTCGGACCATTGTGGTCATTTTTGAAATTTGGTGTATTCGGCTTGTTTTTGGTAGAGATAATTGTGGCACTGCATAGGTCTTTTGTGCCCCGACAGATATAGCATCTTTTCATTCCGTCCAGTTTTTGGGGTCATGGAAAAAATTGTGCCAGTAGATCCTTCCCTCATCCGAAGCTTTATTACAACCCAATCTATTCTGTCTTAAGACATCATCACTGCCAGATAAGGATGGAAACACACCATCGAAATGGAATGCCCTTCGCGGCCCTAGGCAGGTCAAGCTAAGTGCAGAGTGCATGAGTTGAAAATTGGTTCAAATGGAGAAGAGTTAAACGGATGACTCCAGGTGTCCTACTTAGGCACTTTCAAGTTGAATTCTGAACATGGTCTCATGGAACCCAAAGAATTAAGTCTACAAGACCTGAAGAGTCTTAATTCCCGTTCCAAATAAAGTCCCTTTAAAATTAAGTGCATTGTGGCCTAAACCAAGTTCCATCTCTCGGACTTAAATCTATTCGGTTCAACAATCAAACTTGTTCTGAAAAATACGAATGAATGCAACAATTTTTTTTATGAAGTGAATTTTTTGGCTTAAATGTTTTAAGTGGATTTTAAATACTTTTGCAATTTTTTCTTAGATTTTAAAACTTTAAAATTTTTAGGTTCTTTTTGAAAAAGTTAATAGATTAATTCCATTTATACAAATTTTACACGGATTTTGTAAATTTTATAAAGGATTTTATACAAATTTTATATACAATATTATACGACTTTTATACAAGATTTTACATGGATTTTATTTTTAAAATTTTTAAGGATTTTATCCAAGAATTTTTACAATATTTTTTATATACAATTTTTTACAAATATTTTTAATAAGATATTTTTACGATTTTCTGGCGGCTTTTACAAAACCCAAAATATACACACATACTTTTAGAGAGCCATATTATTAAAAAATATAATAAAATACGAGTTATGACTTCTAAAGTATATATATATATACACGACACCCCCTATACTTAGCATGAACTATGTCCTCATAGTGACCAAAGAAAAGGCAAATGAAGACATAACTCGGGCTATGTATAGATCGGTGAAAAAAATCTATACTACAATGACTCAAAAAATAACAAATGAAAGAATAGAAGTCGATTATCTCCTCTATACTTAGGATCAAGCGGTCCTAAGAATAACGGACTCAAAATCGAAGATGATCGAGGTCAAGAGAATGTACACAACTCAACAGCTCAGCTTGTCCCACTATACTTAGGGTAAAATATCCCTAAGTATAGAAACAAAAAACAAAAGGTGAGGGACAAGTAAGGGAACAGACGATATACAAATTGAAAACGATCAAAACACAAAATAAGCGAGATCACCCCCCACCCATACTTAGGGTAAAGCACACCCTGAGTATAAGAAACAACAGGGGTGATCGAACCGGACGAGAAGAACAACAATGGAGTCTACACCCCCTATACTTAGGATAAAGCACATCCTAAGTATAGCAAAATTCTAGATGAACCTAAAGGTGTAAGACAAACGGAAGAGAGAAAGAATGAAATCGGAAACACATATGTACAAGATGAAAAAGGATGAAAAAACCAACAAACTGTACAAGGCTCAAGAAAGCCGAAGATTGGCTTTCTTTTGTGACCTAGGAATGATGGAATGTACAAGATTCAGGTCGACATCAGGGTCATCCTCAGAGATATCCATATCTGAATCAGAGGATCCCTGACCTATGCCAATGGTGAGGAGAGGCCCAGATGGTCGAAGAGATGGACATAACTGATCTCTGAAAGATACATCACGGTCTCTGAATCACTATGATCATTGGCACTGAGATAAGAAGACGAATAATCATCCTCTAACACTGTATTATCAACCTTGTGTGACTATATAGACATCGGTGTTGTGTCTGGAGTAGATGCGAGAAAAAAGTCAAAATCTCCTGCGATCTGATGAATCTCCTCATCAACATAGCCCTTATCTGTATATGCGTTAGAGGTAGTTGTACGAACGAACGGCAACAACTGGCCGTTGGGAAGGTTGATGGCCGGTGGTTGGAGAAATGGGAAGAGAAGGTGTAGGGTATAGGAGGAAGAAGAAGGAGGAATGAAGAAGAAGAAGGAAAAAAAGAAGAGTTGTTGGGAAAGGAAGAAAGGGAAAGGGAGGAATGAGAACAAGAAATGGAGGACGAATGACAAGCTGCCATGTGGCGAAAAAATAAATAAGAGGGCTCTACAAATATATGAATACTAAATAAATACATCATAAATTAAATTAAATAAATAAATATGTGGGTATAAATTGTAAATAATTTAGTAACTGATTAATTTGTAATTTTTAATAAATTAAATAATAATTTAAATAAATAACAAAAATAACAAAAATAAAGGTATATTGTACAGTTATACTAATACAGACCCGAAAACTGCATTTTTCGCATTAACTCCGATTTTAACGAAACTAGTGTCATTTTATAGATAATTGAAAAATATAATTTTTGGGACTGAGTTTGCTTAATTCGGAGTTCATGCTAAATTCAGATTTCATACGGCCGAGTTATGAGGTCTGGAAGAAAAAAGTAGCGGCTTCAAGGTTTCAGGTTTTATTAGTATTTTAACTTAATTATATTTTTATATTTTTATATATAATTTTAGAGGATTTTAAGAAAAAGAATTAAGTTAATCGGGTTTACAATTATTTAATTAAAAATTAGAGAAGTTTCTATATATAGTACACATAGACAACGAGTCCAAAAACCCGAAAATCACTGATTTTATCCGAATATTTTTCTAATATTTTTAGTAAATAGTATTATGTACAAAACGGATTTTAAAGTGAGTTTGGTTATTTTGGAGTTTTCTATAAATAGTTTTGAACCTATAAAGTCGGCTATTACGACTTTTACGGTTCATTGTGGTTATTTTATTTTTTTTGCAATGGATCATTTTTCTGATATTTCTATAAAATAATATATATTTTTATGAACAACTTTTATAAAAGGAATGTGTTGATTTGAGGTGATTTTGATGATAAATAAAATAGGTGAAATATTTACAAGGTGAAAATGTGTCATTTATATTTTTGATCTTGATTTTCTTGAAATGTTTGTATGTTTTGATCCTTATCTCCCCCTACTTATTTATTTTGTCGACTCGGTCAATATTGACCTGGTCTCGGGGTTAGGATCAGTCTGTATATATTCTATATACATCATTCTTTTCTTTTATTTTTCTTGTTTATCTTTATTCTTTTATTTTGGTAAAAATAAATGTTAAATATCTAATATTAATAATTGTGATTAGAGTGATAATTAGTTGGAAATAGTGGATATTTACATGTATTTTACCAAGGATTTTAGCCAAAATGAAAGAATAAAGGCGATGAATCATGGATTCATCACCTATGTATATGAATAATTGTTTTTGACAAAATTCAATTAAATTGAATTATTTACTCCCTTGTTTATACTCCTAAAAACAATATAAGAACAAAATAAAAATCATTAAATAAAAATAAAATCTTCATCTCATTTGTACAAAACACATGTATATACCTCATATTCACTATTTATTATATACTTGTAAGTAATTTGTAAAAATATAATAAAATTTATTTTTTATCCCTAAAAATATGTTGAAGATAAATAAAATAAAAATTTAGGTATTTATGTAAAAATAACAAAATAAAAATACTTGTACATAATGCATAGTTATATTATACTTGTATATAATACTATATATTGTATATACACTAATTTGTTTTTCATAAAAGAATTAAAAATCACATGAAGATTCCTTGAAAAAAATAACCACTTTTCAGCTTATTCATTTTTTAATTTAAATTCATTTAGTATTTTTAATTTAATTATCTTTATTTTTACCCTTATTTTGTCCTGTAGCGTCTTTTGTCCGTATCCACAGCCCCTTCTGATTGGGCCACCTCGGATTCTTGTTCGAGGTCAACTGGTCCCCCCTCTTCTCTTTCGTCGAATCGGGCTTCACGCGATTTTCTCCCATTTTTAGCGATCCGAACCGACCACCATTCCACCCGATCCTTCACCCCGAATCGAGAGCGCGAATCCCTAATCTCTGCCCGCTTCTTTCCTCCTCGATCCACGCCTAAGTTCGCAGGCCCCACCTCCTCTTTGTCGGACATGGAGCACTATATATCTTGTCCCTCCTCCCTTTTCCAGTCTTTGGTTGTGCCACCACCTCCTGCATACCAGCTCCTCCTTTTCCAGAGTGACATCGTGAGAGGGAGAGGGCGAGGGAGCCTTTTTGGAGCTTGAGAGCCCCAGGTCCGCCGAGGTTCTTCCTCAGCTCCACCGTGAGGAGCCCAGCCTCTAGCTGCGTCGGCTATTGAGGCCACGACCCTAGTGGACCATCATCCGCACTCCCAGGCGTACTCCTCCATCTCCAGGTACTTCCTATACCCTCTATTTTCCATTGATTTGATCAATCATCCGGCGAACAGAGTATCTCCGATGACACCTATTCCTACCCTGTTTTGTCGTGTTCCGACTTAACCTCACCTCGCTCTGACCTCCTCCCACTTCTATGTGCGCTCTGCAACCTACCATCTGACTCTAGCCATCAGGTTGGTGTCCTCTACAGGTCGATTCCCTCATCTATCGCCGAAGTCCTGTCCCACTCATCCCCCACCTCTGTTCTTGATACGTGTAACGCTCTAACCCTTGTCGGAGCCACTCCTTCAAGCATACCCCTTCTCTTGCAGGGCTCGCGCGTCAATAGACCTTATATGGAGGTCAAGGATACCATAGGGAGCCTCCAGGACGTCCATGCCTCCCAAGGACCCTATCCTTGGTCCTAGGCCCTTCTGAGCATTCCCACAGATGCAAACCATCGTCATCGACCTTTTCCCTACCAACGCAACCCCAAAGGACGTCGTACCGGCATGTGATGAATCCACATTTCATCATCTTTGTTCTATCATTTTGGCACCAATAACCCTAGCAAATGCCTGTAAATACCCTTAAATAGAGCATCTTAGCATCCATGCATGTGCATTTCAACAGTGTATAAATCACTGTAATTAAGGCCAAAATTATAGAATAAATAAAGAAAAGAAAAAGAATAAAATATTGTAAATATTTTATGACCCGAAACCCCGAGACCTAGGCATCTTGATGAATAGGTCGACAAGGAATAAAGTAGGGGGAGATAAGGTCAGAAATACAGATAAAATACCTATACATTCTATTCATTCTTTATTCATTTTGGGACCTATTTTTGGTTCCACTTTTTATTCATCAAATAAAGACACTTTGTACATGAAAGTTGTAGGTAATTTTATAAAGAAAAATACAAAATTTATTTCACAGAAAAATAATGTACAGATAAAAAGTTATGGTCTGAATAAGAATCCAAAATCCCAACTTCCCAGACCCGTATCTCACAACTGACAACTCCAAATGCAGCATACTCACCTTTAATTGTATATAGAATAAAATAATCTATTTAATGGCGGTGGTTCCGCATTTGGCGGAGCTACGGTTTGAAAGTTGAGTTTTGGACCCCTATTGTATACTTGTACTGAATAAAATATTCAATTTATTCTTTATTCATTATTTATTCATTTTTATACTTTTATAATTTTGTAAATATTACTTATAATATACATGTGCATCAAAATTAAAATAAAATGCCAAGACAAATAAAAATAAAAATACTTGTATAAAGACTACATAGGTATACTGCCTATATCTACACCTGTACAAAATACTCTTAGATTTTATTAAATATACAAAATACATCAATAAAATAAAATAAAAATATATTTATGTGTATAAAAGTATTTTATAATTTTATAAAATTATAAACAAAATTAAGAAAAGTAAAATACACAAAATAAAAATAAAATACTAAACTACATAGGTATTATACCTATATAAGGTTAAAAAGGCAACTTGTAAAAATAAATATCATAAAAATAAATAAAAATCAGAATAAAATACTACATAAAATTTTAAGTATTTTTTATTTTATAACTTTTAATTAATTCGGCCATTTAGTATTTTAAAATGAATTAACAAAAGATTTTTCCAGGGTTTTTCCTGGTTGGTCCACGTGGACCAACCAGGCGCAAACCCTAATTGACCCTGGTCAACTAGGTGACCTAGACCCTGTAGCTCTTGTCAGACCCGCTTTTGACCCTTCTTTCTCCATTTTTTCGAGGCTAAACCTTGCATTATTTCATGATCGAACCTTCTGACCTTTTGCTCCTCGGACATCGGGCATGCCCGCCCTGATGCTACTTTGGTCGAAGGAGCTCTGCACCAACCGCTCAGCCTCGTTCTTCTTCCTCTGACCGTCAACCCTTTAAAACCAAAAGCCAACTTCCTTTTGAAATTCGAACCGCAAAATCCAGCCAAACCTCCCCCCTTGACCTTGCTTGGAGTTCCCGGAGGTGACAGCTCCGTGGAGCGCTCGTCAGGGCGGTGGACCAGCCAAGTTTGGGGCGTGTTCCAACCTCCGGCGACCGCCGTCGAGGTACCCTCTTCCCTCGCCTGACCTGGGCTCGAGGCAGTGCTAACCTTTAGTTTTTCATCGTCGTTTTCTTTCTCGCATTCTCCCCTTCATTTCCCCCCATCGGTTCATCCCGTTCGTGCATCGATTCGCCAAATCGCTCACCCTCGTCGGAGTGCTCCTCCGGCCACCCATCGTCACTTCCCCTCGCGCATCGATTAGGTCCACTCCAGGTCCAGGCACTTTGCCCTGGACCTTCTAATGCTTTTTGCAGGTCCAAGCACAATCATGGAAGCCTGGAGGCGAATCTGGAGCTTCGCCAGAGCTAGCAGAGCTCTATAGCTCCGCCGCCCTTCAGCGAGCCCCCCGGCCATCGCCGGGGCTTTTTGCCGCCACCAGTCGCTAGAGGAGGACCAGGGGACGCTCCACGTCCATTTTGAAGCTCTGACTACGCCGGAGGACGACGATCTGGAGCGGCAAAGTTCGCCTCACCGGCGTTCTTCGCTGTTCTTCCTCATCGCCTCCCAGCCATCGGATTGAGGAGATCTCCCAGGTCGAGCAGACGCCGTTGGATCGCGCATCGTCTCCACCGTCCGATCATCCCCAGATGATCTAATCTCAGCCGATCGAGCGAAGCATCGTCGACCCGTTGGATTCACGCCACGTGTATAAGTGAAGAACGGTAGCCGTTGGATCCGCGCGTCGAGGGTATTTTGCATTCCAACCCTCACGCCTTTTGTATTTATTATTTAGTATTTAAACATTCATCTGTAGCGTAAAAACTTTGGTCTATTTGCATAGAGACCCCCAAGTTTTCAATATTTGCATCCAGGTCCTTCGCCATGTCACCTCACGTGACCTGTACACGTGAGGTGGGGGCATTTTGCAGAGGGGCCCTCGGTCATCTGTGTATTTCGTTTTAGTACTTAAACTTTCCCATCACGTGTAAACTTTTTGGATATTTTGCATGTAGGCCCCTAGGGTTTTGAGATACTACATTTCAGTCCTCGCCAGGCGCGTGCAAGTCACGCGCCCTGGTGGGAAAATTGCTAGCGTACCCAGGCGGGTTTTGTAATTGTATTTTGGTGCTAGAAATTAAATATTCAGTTCAATGTTTTGTGGTAAATTGCGTAAATGCCCCTGGATGTTTTGTAAATTACATTAATACCCCTGCCAGGCCTGTGTTCTGATTAGATGCTTGTTGTATTTATTTAACCTATCATCTTAAATCCAAAAATTCCACAAAAATAGGATTAAGCTCCTGGACATGTGCACTTTAACGCTAGCATTTTAGTTTTTGATTTTATTTTATTTTCATATTTATTAAAAATCAAAAACATACTTTTTGTGTACTGTCTAGCTTAGAAAATGCCAAAAAAATATTAAAACCTCTCCAAAAATTCCAAAAAAATAACCTAGTGTCTATTTTATCATCATTTAGTGTCAGTCCAAAAATCATTAAAAATCTCAAAAGAAAAACACTAAAAATTTAAAAACAATCAAAAACTTCAAAAAAATAGATAAAATCAAAGAAAAATCCAAAAAATACAAACTCAGGTTTTGTGTGTCACTTATTTTGTCCTTTTTATTGGAAAAATAGTGTGAAAATTTTTGGTTGCTGTTTGTTAATTTGAACTTGCATTTTATTCACAGCCAGCATTATTTCCACTGTTTTCCTTTATTTCAGTATTTGAAAATATCAAAAACACCTTGAAAAACTCCCAAAAATCACAAAAACAGTAAAAAATCATAAAAATGCTAAAAACATTTAATTTCTGAATTTTTGGTTTTTTTGCACCTTTTTATAAATATTTTACCTTGCCTTTTATTACATTGTTTTCATATTCCAATATTGAAAAAGAAAAAAAAATATAAAATATAAAATTATAAAAATCAGAAAATTTAAAATCAGAATACAAAATTAAAAATTAAAATAAAATAAAAAAATTATTAAAAAATTAAAAACCCACAAAAACTTTCATTTGCTTGCTTGCTTAGTGTAGACACTTCACACACACACACTTGAGCGTTTTTGCTTGAACTACCCTGCTTGCTCCCTGTGTTCGAACTCTCTGCATACTTGACACTATACACCATTTGTACAGAGTTAAAAATAAATTTTAACTCCACATTAGTTCTAATTTGTTGATCTTTAGTGTGGGTTAATTGTTGATTAAATTCAGATTTTGATTGGTCGACACTTCGTTTGTATTCCCGCCTTGTGTGGAACACAAGACCGATTGATTTTTGAGTTTATCAGCATGTAATCGACGCTTGAAACTCGTCGGAGGCGAGTTCTTCACCGGATCTTCCTGGCGTCTCCTCCAACAGTCCTATCGAGGCCCACCCCAGTTCTAATTGTAACCATCCATCATTAGGGAGCTCACGATCGTCAGATCCATATGAGGATCTCATCTCTGCCATCCATTGCCGAAGGGTTATCCAGCCATCCTGACCGTTCATCCGTTAAGTGGAGCGCCATTGGTCATCGTATCGCGCTTAATAAAGGGTAAACTTCACTTAGGCCCTTTCTATTTTTCCTTTGTTATTTAGTCCTATAATTTTTTGTCATAGTTTAAAATAGTTTGGTTATTTTGCATATGGACCCTTGTTCTTTTCAGTATTTGCACTTTAGTCCTCTGTTTGTGAACTCACGTGCCATCCCACGTGATTTTCCGGGATATTTGCAAGCTTTGTCCTGAACATCTGTATGTTATGTTTTGAATGAAAACTTTTTAGTGTTTGCAAATCTACCCCTGTGTGTGGTTTATTGTGCATGTGTGTTTATTCTCTAGGCTTTTTGCATCTTTGGTCCTAAGCTTCTCACATGTGTTATTTTTTGGCCTGGAACTTTATTATAATTACAAGTAGGTCCCTGCAATTTGTGTGTCTTGTATTTGATTAAATAAATATCAAATTAAGTCAAAAAATTCTATAAAATTTACTGTTAGCTCCTGCTAACACATAATCATTATTGTAATTTTTGGGATTAATTTTATTCATATTTTATTTTCTAAAAATAAAAAAAACCATAAAAGCCTATTGTATGTTTTAGAAAATACATAAAAATTAGAAAAAAATACATAAAATATGAGTGTGTGTTTTCATGTGCTTTACTTTCTGTAGCATTTTTGCTTGAAAAACTATTATAAAAACCCTAAAAATTACAAAAAACTTAAAAACTTCTAAAAATCATAAAAAAAATTCTAGAAAAATAAAAAAACATTATTAGTTTCTGTTTATAGATCTTTTTATCTATTTTCTCTTAAAATTTCTTCCCAAGATATTAGGGCGCTTTAATATTTTTAATTTGCAATATTGTCCTGGTTGTGCACTGTTTGGATTTTAGCCCTTTTATTTTTATAAATTCCAAAAACATCATAAAAACCCCAAAAAATAACTAAAATACATAATATTTGATAAACCAAAAATATTTTTTATTCATAATTTTTGAGCATTTTAGTTCTGAATAAAAATAAAAAAGGTCTGCTTGTGTCATAATTTCCTTATTAGTCTGTTTGGCTCCCTTAATTAAAAATCCTAAAAAAAATTGCAAAATTAAAAATCAATAAAAATATACATTTTATTTCCTGAAAACTAACTACTTCGTAAGATTTCTCATGCTACAAATCCTACAAAAATCCAAAAATTATGCTTTGTTTGTTTGAATTTTATGTATTGTATTATCTATAAAATAATAAAATTTTGGAATTTGAGCCTTTTTGATATTTTTAATTTCCAGAACAATTCGGGTTATTTATATTGTTCATTGTTTTTCTTTATTTAGTCAATTGAAAATAAAAAATCAGTAAAACTTTCCAGAAAATTACCAAAAATAGAAAAATACAAAATAGACAAAATGATATTATTTTGGGTGTTTTTAGTGTTTATAGGTGTATATATATACTAGCCCATATAGTATATTTAACCTATATATACTTATATTAGCACTATTATTATCATTATTATTAATAATTAAAAAATATAAATATTGCAAAACTAAATTGAAATATATATATATAAACAAAAATCCATAAAAAATATACAAAAATGAAAAAGCCGCAAAAATCTTAAAATCCCAAAAATACCCAAAATCATTTATTGTCTTTGAGTCATTTTTTATTGTCTAACATTTGTTACCCCTACTGTACTTGTCCACAACACATCTATTTAATAAAATTTGATTCACACTTTCTTTCTTTGCTTAATCTATATATTGTGTGGGTTGATTGTTGTTTGAGATGACATTTGTGAGCGGTTGCCTTAGCGACATTTTATCTTCGCCTTCCGTGATGATATTATTTTAGACCCTCGCAAAAGTCCACTCACCACCTATATCTTTCATTATGCCAACAGAACACGTGATGATGCTTAAAAGGATTATACAGTTACAAAGAAAGAGCTACTGGCAGTTGTATTCACCCTTGAGAAGTTCAGATCGCATCTTTTCAGTTCCAAAGTAATTGTTTACACTGAACACTATGATATCCAGTATTTACAGTAGAATAAGGATGCGAAGTCATGTCTACTCAAATGGATCCTTCTCCTCTAGGAGTTTGATTTGGAAATTATAAATAAATCTAGAGTTAAAAATGTGGTAGCAGATCACCTATACAGAATATAATTATCAGATACTCAGCTGTGCAGTGTGCCGATATCAAAAACCTTTCCAGAAGAATCTATTCTCAATATTGCTTCTCTTCCCTAGTATGCTGATTGTGAACTATCTCATTTCTTAGAAAGGTCCATAAGATTAGACAGGAGTAAAGAAGGATAATTTTTGTCTGATATTCATTTCTACCAATAGGAAGATCCATACCTTTTTATAGAAGGTGCGGATTGCATTTGGCGTCAGTTCATTCCTCAGGAGGAGTACACTACTGTCCTCGAGCACTGCCATACGCTCAAATTTGTAGGAGACTATTTTGAAATCAGAATTGCATTGAATTATTGTAGTGTTGGCTTTGGTGACCTACACTATTCATGGTCATTGCAGCTTATGTGAAAGTTTGCGTTGACTGTCAGAAAATGGGAGGAACCCTTGATTCCAAAGATTCGATTTCCCTTAAGTTTATTCAGATATCAGATGTTTTTGATGCTTGGGGCATTGACTTTTTGGACCCATTTCCTAACAGTCAGGGATATGAATACATCTTGCTTGTGAATAAGGAAGTCAAAAAGCATGTGAAGGAGTACGACATTGATCACCATGTCACTTCTCCTTACCACCCACAATTGAATGGCTTGACCGACTTATCGAATAAGGAGATCAAGATAATCTTGTAGAAACTTGTTAAGCCAGATATGAAGAACTGGTCTCAGCTGCTTGATTCAGTTCTATCGGCTTATCAAACCGCCTACATGTCTCCACTCGAAATGTCTCCTTGTCATCTGGTTTATGAAAAGCCATGCCATCTTCGAGTGGAATTGATTCACAAATCTTTATAGGAAGTTAAAACCCATAACTTGGACTCACATAAAGGTGTTTAGAATTGGAAGACAAATCTGAACAGACTCCTTGAATTCAAAGACTCTGCATATGGTAACAACCTTATCAATAATTCAAACATTGGCAAGACAAGCACATCAGATGAAAGACTTTTGAGCCTAGACAGAAGATGTTGTTATTCGATGCAAAGTTGAAGTTTTTTTACACAAACTAAAAATTAAATGGACAAGGCTGATTATTTTGAAAACGGTGCCTGGCAATGGAAGCATTCTCATATCAAAATTTTCATCTAACGCACATCCATTTGTAGTTAATGGACAATTGCTAAAGTCGTATTTAGAGCATGATATATTCTTATCCGTTTTTGATTCAATCAATGTATTGTTCGATGAAGATCTCATAGCCATAGCATCAGAAGATTCAGATGATGCATCCGTAAATATTTTTGATTAATTCTTTTCTTCTTTTCATTTTAATTTTCAATTCTTTCATTCTTCTGATTATTTCATTCATCTCATTCATCTATGATATACTTAGAATATACTTCATCCTAAGTATTAGCGGATGAGTGTATTCAGATACTCTTCATTTCTAGGGATATTTCACCCTAAGTATAGGGGGTACAACCCGATTTGTTGATTATTTCCTACATTCTAATCCTAGATTATCACTACTTTGTCTACAATCTACTCAACTTAGGATTAGTTAATCCTAAGTATAGGGCGGATGATCAGCTTCTTATTATTTCAGTCATTGTAGTATAGACTTTTCTATATGTAGCACGAGTTATGTCTTTTTTTTGCTCTTTGACCACTATGAGGACATAGTTAGAGCTATGTATACGGGGAAGTGTGTGTATATATATACATATGTTATTCATAATTTGTACTTTTGTAATTTTAATAATGGCTACTATACTGGGTAAGGGTATACAATAAATCAAATGTAAAGAATACACTCTTGTAAGTACATATAGAAAATTTTCAAAAATGTTTGCAAAAATTGGTTTGAAACTATTTTGCAAAATGTTTTTGAAAATGGTTATAAAACATTTTAATTTTTTTTGAAAACCTTTGAAAAACCTCTGTAAAATATTTTCAAACTATTTGAAAAATAAGCTCTTTGTAAAATATTTGTGAAAATTAGTTGTAAAAATATTTTTCAAAATTTCTTTATAAAATTATTTGGAAAAAAGTTTTCAAAAATATTTATCAAATTTTTTGAAAAAAAAATTCAAAATATTTTTGAAACCTTGTAAATAATATACTAATAAAATTCTTCAAATATAACATCTATACATCTATATAAAATCCTTTATAAAACATGTATATAGATTGTATAAATATCCCTATAAATACATATACTTCATTTACTCTTCCTTTTTAAAAAAAATCCCATAAATATTTGCAAAATTATTTGAAAATTAATAAAAAGTTCAAAACAAAAAAAAATATATTTTCACAAAAATATTTTCCTTACATTGCATAGGCATTTTCTGAATGATTTTGACAATTTAACAAGTCTAGATAAAATCTTACGATTGGATCTTGGTCTAGACCTTAATCCACTTAATTTCATAGGAACCTTATAGGAACTACAAATAAACTTTTCGGGTCAACGAGATTTAATTCGTTGAATTCACAAGACTGTGTTCACATGTCATCTTGATAGACTAAGTAGAATATTTCAAATCAGATGCATGACTCTTGTCAACCATGGCCTAACTTGTACCAACACTCTGTACTCAGCTAAACCCAGATGAGGTTGTAAGGAGCAAGATTCTGTAGCTTGAGCACATGAATGTTTCCATCTGTAGTCACAATAAGTGGCCAGTACCCCCCAAACTCAGTCTAGTACCAAGGAGGTCTAATGTTTGGAAACTGTGGGTTGTAATAATGCTTCAAAAGAGGGATAGTCTACTAGCTCAAGAAGAAAATTTCCTTTTGTAAATGATGTTGTATATAATACTAAAAAATACAACAATAAAAAACTATAAAAAAAGAGACATACAAAAGTTTAAAAAAATCAATCCCATCGTAGTATGTCTAAAATAAGCAAGGCATAGTCTCTTCAAAGTTAAATGTCAAGGTTGCCCGCAGCAGGAGACTTGGCTACACTGGTCATGCTCCGCAGATATTTGAGTACATTAGTCACAGTTTATTCTTCTTCTACCTCCTCTTCTTAAGCCGGTTGTACTTGAACTTAGAAGGGAATACCCCGCTCCTCGAAGAAAGAGTTGCTAGATTAGGGAATTAGGATCACCTTGCTGAAGAAGTCCTTTTTTTGTCACTTCAGATGTGGAGAACTGAAACTCGCATCCACTGTGCAAATAAGATTAATGAACATAAGGGTTTGTGTATGAAGTGACTCATTCTGACCTGACTATTAAGGAGACCTGAACAGAGATTTGTGTAATTTGAGGGTTGTTAAGTTTCGGATCATATTTTGAATAAGGTTCTAACCAAACCAACAATCCAAAGATCTTAACTTTGATTTTGTAAAGATAAGTTTGAAACTCATAATCATTCTACCTTTCTTTATTTTCCTTTTCTTAATTTTTCTCTTTTACATCACTTATTCTTCTAAAAAGTGTCCGATAGGGACTAGCAACATTAAGTATAGGGGGTGATGAATATCCATTCATCTACCTTTATTCTTCCATTTGCATTTAAATCCGTGTCAAAACACATGCAAATATAGATAAATTGTACAATTTAACATCTACTATTTGTATATCAATAATGTACAAATACCTATATTTATGTGCAAAATAAAAATAATAAAGAAAAGAAAACAAAAATAAATGAAGTATTAAAGATATTGAATGACACTAAACCATGATATCAAGTCAATATTGATTTGGGTTGACATGGAATAAAATATGCAGAGATACTGGTATGGCACTATATATAAAATAGCCTTGATTTCTATTCTTCAAAATACATGTTTTACTTGATTTTACTCTTTATTTTATACACCTTAGATAATAAAATGTTCTACATGAAACTTGTACATAAAAATACATAGAAAATTATAAAAATAATTGCACAGAAAAGTAATAAACAGTACAACTAGGACACATAGATGAAAAAGTCTTTAACAGAACTTCACAGGTCAATATATTCTCCATACGAACTCAAAATTGACCAAACTCGCCTCCATTATATTTAAATTAAATTATCTATCTAATGATGATTGTTTCATTAAAAATGACGATAAAATACAAATGTCAGCTTTTTAGGGCCCCATTGTATTATAAACTTGCATATTTTATTTATTTAATTTGTTCTATATATTTTTATATTCTTATATGTTTAAATAATTCCATATATTTTTTGAAATAAATTAAATAAATATAAAATAAAAAATTTAATTTCTTTGAAATAAATAATAGAATAAAATATATTGGTATGTAATACATATAATGTATATACCTCTATTTTTTTATGTAAATAAAATCATAAAATAAAAATATGTAAATATGTATCTTAATATTTTTCAAAAATATAAATATGTACTCATGTTAATAAAAATAAAAATACCTCAAATATAGATATACATGTGTATATACTTGTAAAAATTAACATCTAATAAATAGGGTTGTAACATAAATTAAAATATCCATAAAATAATAAATAAAATAAGAAATAATTTATATATTTTGACACTTAATTGCTCAAATCATTTCTTATTTTTAATCATATTAATAAGAGAATTGATCCTAGAATTATCTTTATTTGTCCACGTGGACCTACGATGCATGAGTATTTGTTGACTCTGGGACAATTGTACCCACGCATAGGTTGATGACCTATAAGTAGCTTTTCCCCTCTCTTCTCCATTTTTCCACGTTCGATTCATTACTCGATGCACAATGGTTCCTTCACGAAACATCTGCATGCACGCATCGTCCATCACATCATACCTTCTGATCATCCAAAAATCCATCCCTCTTTCCGTAATCACGTGATCTTTCGAGCTCCTCCACTTAAATATAAATAAAATCCAATCACCATCTTTGCCCTTTTGATCTCTCTTGGACCTTTGTAACCCCAATCCTTCAAGCATTTGATCATCCTGGTGATAGCACGTAGCTCACCAAGATGTCCGTGAGGACAAGGAGTGGTCATAGTCGATCCACTATCGCTTGGAGTTTATCTTCGGTAAGGTCCATGTACTCCTCGACTTTGGGCAAGAATGAGCTGATAGGTTAGTTGTTTTAATTGAATTTTAGTTTCTTAGTTTAGTAATATCATTAGTTTATTCGGATTTCAAGTTAATTAGGATAGTTTAGCCAGATCGTAGTTCACTAGAGCTCTAGCTCTGATGACCTACTCCACTATGAAACAGCATGTCTCTGACCTACTTGAGCACTTCCCTTGCTTCCCCTACACTTCTCCATTGTGTTTAACACGCCAGATCATCATGATCCCTTCCAGATCAGCGAATTGAGCTCCTTCTCCGCCTATCGTCGGAGCTCGTCGCCCCCCTCCATTTCCTATTGCTTGCAGGGTCGAGGTTGTTCACCTCAACCCCTCTGACTTTTTGTGCAAGAGCTTGGTCTTTAAAGACTACCTGGGAGAGGAATCGAGGTTGGACTTAAAGCTCTATGTGGTTGATGTGAAGAATACCTCCAAGGACCCATCTCTGGGTCCTGTATTCTGTTGAAGTCCTCCTATAGACGTAGAACCTTCCAAGGAAGGGAGTGAAGAGCAATCAAAGATCAAAGGACTTCTATGGACCTATTCTGGGTTATTCTTCTAACTAGCCTCAACGTTGTAGGATTGAAGGCTCGACTGAGATCTAATCTAGGATGTCAGACCAATCGAACCATTATATGCTTATGTTCGCACAATCAGATCAAGTTGAGTGACGTGGCATGCCTTGGACCGTTTGATGGCAATCTTTAGAGGGTAAATTTCATTCAGACCCCTCTGCCTTTCTGTATTCCCTACATAGTTTTGTAAAGATGAAAAATAATGTAGATTTTCTGCATAAATTGCATCAAAGGATCTGAACTTTATTGTATTTGCAAAATAGTCCTTCCGCATCACGTGTGATGGCATGTTATTACCTATATTATCATATATATAAACACATATCTAAACATCAGTAAAAATACAAAATATAAAACCTAAAAATCATAAAACCCTAACAACATTATAAAAAGTAGTAAAAAATAAAGAAATTGTTAAAAATATATTTTCCTATTTGTGAATTTTGTACACATTATATACTACCTACTAAAAATAGTTTTTGATTAATTTAATAGTTATTTATAAATATTAAGCCTAAAAATATCTCGGATATTTTTTTGTATATTGATGTGTATACTTTAATATTTTTAAAATACATAAATTTTGTAAAATCCTATAAAATTACCAAAATATCAAAAATGTATATAAAATAAAAATATTTTTCCAATATTTAGAATATATTTATGTATATTTCAAAATATAAAACTTTATATATATATCCCTTATATTACTTATTTAATATATAATAACATAATTATTATATATATTTATCTATTTTATTTTAAAAATCAAAAAGAAATTTAAAATTTGTAAATTATAAAAGAAAATAAAAATATAAAATTTAAAAATATAAAATAATTAAAAAAAACTAAAAAATAAAATAAAATAAAAATTCACATAAAAATAAAAAAACTAAAAAGTACAAAAATAGTAATTATAGATTATTAATAATAATTACTAATAATAACCTACCTACCAATTTGATCCACAGAGTTCGACACTCTACTGCTTGTCCACTGTATCGATTTTGTTTAGTTAAATAAAATAGATTTTGAATCCACGCGCATATTATTGTTGACTATCGAATTGATAGGGTACCAAGTACCGTGAGAGCAATCGATACAATGATTGCCGGATCTGACTTTTCGGACACCACATGCCCTCAAAGACTGGACGTCAGGTACCTCGGTCCTTGTGTTTTCAACATACATATGCATGTTTCTTGAAAAATATTTTATATTACAAATAATATGGATCACTTTTATTTTGTAAATGACAGCTAGCATATTACAAGAAAGAAAAATTAAGTCTACCTTTTTCAAAAGAAAGATTTTGTTTCAAAATATTCCGTATCCTAGATTTCACGAATGATACACAGCCATATATAAAAAAATCAAATGAAATGAAATTTTGTTAAAGAAATATATTGCATTTTACAAAAAAGCAGGTGTAACTCAACATTTAAATATCTTAAATAGATCATTATTCAAATGCATTGTATAGTGGAAATCACTTTGACATACAAATTGTATTCCAACATTTAAATATCTCAAATACGTCAATTAATTAGATAGAACTATATCTACCAGAAGTTTCTGCAACAATCCATGGTTTAAGTTTACATTGAGAATATTTTTATTTACAACCTCGATGAAAAACATAACATTACTAGCAAACGTTTAGATGTATCAAAACATTTAGATGTAATGTGATAGATGACATCTATGAATATTTTAGAAAATATAAAATTATTTTATGGAATATTTAATATATTTAAAGTACAATAATGAAATCTTGGTTGTTAAAATGAAGTAATTTAAATATTTTAGAACTTGTTTATGATTAATGCAGGATGATTACGGCCCATACAGATCCGCGCGGAAAATAATAAATATTAGCAAGGTTTAAAATTCGGAAAATAGTCTTGGGCAAGAGAGCAATCGGTCACCGATTTATGTTCAATCAGGTTGGTCTGATGATTGTATCAGTTTCCCGAATCAGAAAAAAATCGGATAAATTGTATTACCAAGATATATTATTATTTCTAAGATAATATATCAAAAACATGAACTACACAACGGGTTGCAAAGTTGATGTCGAGGGATTTTTACACTGTGCCTACAATATAAGTGACGCAATAAGAAGTTTCTCAATTCTTTTAGTTACTAATTTATGGATTGAGCATCCCTCCGTGGTTGGGAGCTCATTATTGGTTCAGTCTACATTGATTTTGGATTGGTTCATAATGATCAAATTATATATACTCTTGTTTCTATTTTTCTCATTATTCTGGATATATTTATGAAATATTAGATTTTCCAATTATTTAAATTGTGTGTCTCCATACTTGTAGTTATTTATTATTCAATGAATGAATAACTCATTTGATCTCATGATATCAATCAGCCTAAAATCATTTTATGTGCATAAGTTACATAAATAAATGAAGTATTTTAATCATCCTTCTTCGTTTACTTCTGCATTTCAAAGTATTCGACCATATTTCAAATTATTATTACTATTTTATATATAAACACTAGAGAAGCAATTATAGAATGTGCTCATTCCTCTAACAAGAATATCGACAAACTTTTGCACTAAAACCATTGTCACACATCACACTGAAATAATCTAACATAGTTTTGTGGTAATAGATTGTTAATTGCAATAAAAATATGACTACCAAGGATTTCATCCCTGCAACTAAAATTTATATTATTAATGTTTATTGCCGCAATGTGTTTTTTTATTGTAGTGCAAAAAGTTCCCTGATTCAATTGATCAGCCTTATCAATCTGAACCGATTTTTTTGGCGTCATTTAGAAAGAAGAGTTGAAGGAGCCTTTGATAATCAGAGATAATGGAAAGTGCTGTATTTGAGGACAATGCTTCCTTGATGGATGTGGGAAAAAGGAGTTTGTGATGTTCAAGAAATAACGAGTATTTACTATTTACACCTCATGTATGATAACATATGCAGCTTGACAATGCTACCACTTCCAAACATGTTTCTAATAAACTCGCACAAAAAAGTAATCCAAAATCTTACACATGTTTTTGACCATCAAAATTTCAGGTTTTCAAGAAAACTATTGATTGACATGATTTCAAAAATGTTCTTTTCTAAACTCATACACACCATCATCACCGTCGTTTTATTTTAGGTATACGTGCTATGTCTCTTTGCGAAACATGGTGATATTTGTAAATGATATATTTTTCTAAATCAACAACTTATACCGAACAAAAAAAGTCAACAAATAATAATAATTATTATCTGAGCCAACATCCTCCAATATTTACATATTACATGCAAACAATGTGTTTTTAGCCACCTTACAGGATCTCCTAATTGCAAGACTTCGTTGAACTCAATCTTCAGCACCAAAGATATACAAAACCATTTACTCTGCTGATCCTTTCATAGATAAGGTATTCATGCAAGCGGATCACCTCCGTTTCTGGGCGAATCGTGCGGTCGCGGCATAGGGGACGATGGTCTGTAATCAGCCTTCAGTAATATTCTTCCCGTCGCCCAGCCCAATTAGCGGTTGTTGGGCATCCTCACTGCCATTACCATCACTGCAGACTCGCTTTGAAGGGGAGACGGGGAGGCTAGAGCGACAGGAAGACTTGGAGCATCGATGAGAAAGGCCGAGATAAGGAGTAGATACATGATCTTCCGCGAGAGAGACCCCATGGTTTTTCTGTACTCGAAAGAAGTTGTATGTGGTGTAATGTGATGGTACGATGAGCTAATAGGTGCGTGTATATATAATGAGAGAGGATGGAGTCCTGAACTTATTAAAGTTTGAATAATTCTAACCAAGCAGGTATAGCATGCGTTCATTGACTAGGAAGATGAACTCAGGCGTTGCTGTATTTTATTCGGCAACTCTACCTTTCACATGATAGAAAATAATATGCGACCAACTTAGATGCCGCCAGTAGTGGTCAACTACACATGTTGAAGAGTATTCCATGACGATGACCAAAAAATCACTATCCATCGTATAGAATACGATTGCGAGTAGATACATACGAAGAGCTGTTTACTCCGATTGAGCTGTTAATATTTTGAGATTGAAATCAATTGTTCTTTGGCCGATATGGAGTATTCAGGATATTTATGTTAGACCCCGAATGGTTGGAGAATATTGATGAGCAGACAGAAAAGAAAGATCTGTTTTCAGTACAAGTATATGTATATAAACCTACCATAATACTGGAACTGGCTGACACTATCAAGGACAGTTGGTTGGTATACCTTTTATTATTGTATGTTATCCAAGACCCTACTCCATTCTAACCAGAAGCTGAGTATGTATGCTTCTGATGTTTGCACCAACCCATGTACCATCGTGCTCTCTGAATTCACTTAAAAAAAGAGAGAAAAGTCTGCACTTTTGATCTTTTCAACCTGCTTAATGTAAATGGAATTCAAATTTTATAATTGATTTGTACATGTTGGTCATCTTAGTCTATCCTAGAAAGAGCTGAATTTGTAGGAATGGAGTGTGGAGAGGGAGCTTGGTTGAACTTTCTGGCTGGTTAGTTCGCGCTAGTAAGTACACTTGATCTCCACCTGCTTTATTCCTGTCCTCCTTAATTCCTCCTCTCCTTGTTTATCTCTCAAGCTATGGGCTGCAGAAACAATTAGTTTTAATAGCCTCTCTGCTAACCTTTGGCATTGTTGATCCAAAGTCTGTTCCTCCAACACGTTAAGAAGGAGGTTCGAACACTAGAATCCTTGCTTGATAACAGACCCCTCATCAACCTGGAGTCCTTAAAACTAGCAAAATTACACAGCAACCTCCAAGGTATTATGGAATATGAATTCCTATGGCTGAATCAGCAAGTCAAGGTTCTCCCTAGACCACTGCACTGTTGGGCTTATTTCATTCCAGCCCCAACTTGGGGGAGGGCTTCTTTTGATATTTTCCCAGCAAATTGGGACAACCCCAATCGGCCATTGGGCGCGGATTGTCTGCTGTAGCCCGCACCAGCAGACTCTGTTGCGGCCATGGGGAGCCGCTCGATCATGATCGAGCGGTTCCCACGAATTCCCCCTGTGTGTGGGACCGGATCAAAGGGAATTCATGGGAACCGCTCGATCATGATCGAGCGGCTCCCCATGGCCGCAGCAGAGTCTGCTGGTGCGGGGATACAGCAGATGATCCGCGCTCTCGGCCATTCCATTCCATGAGAACGGGTGAAGAGCAGCAACAAGGGTTCTTCATGAACCTCGTCTTCTCCATTTTCCTCCGCACAAGAGAGCGAGAGAGAGATAGAGGCCGAACGGGAGCGAGGTAGCAGCAGCTCGGAGCTCAGAGGAGCAACAGTTCAGACTCGGTTTGGGCTTGGACAGCAGTTGTTTGGACGAGCTCGAGAGGAGCGACAGTTGGAGGTCGTTGCGGATGACTTCAAGGAAGCCGAAGCCATCGTTTGGGTCTCCATCCGGGAACTCACATGGAAGCCACATCATCTTCTTAAGATTTAAGCACATTATTGGTATTTTGGATACCTATGGATAGTTAGTTTCTTGAAGAAGAACTATCGTTGTGCTTGTCGCTTGTATCTCGGTTTTGTTGGGGCAACAAAATCGAAAGAACATTTGACCCCATTTGACCGTAGTGGAATCGTTGCCGGTCTTGCCCCGTGATTTTTCCCTTGCTCACATCGAGTAAGGATTTCCACGTAAAATCTTTATCTCGTGTGGTTGCTTGTGTGCTTGATTGTCATAGTTTTCGTTTGGTTCCCTTGTGAGGAACCCATATTGTGTTGTGCCATCTTTGCTGCAAGACAGTTTTAGGGGATACTCTTGATTGTCTATTATCCCCAACAAGTGGTATCAGAGATCAGGTTGAAAAAAAAATGGGCAAAGATGATGAGGGCACAATGATTGAGCTCACAAGTAGCAACTGGCAGATTTGGAAAGCTAAGATGGAAGATATTTTGTATTGCAAAGACCTCCACGATCCCGTGGAGGGAGAAAGCGCCAAGCCGGAGAAAATGTCCCGCAAGTGAGTGGACAAAGTCGAACTGAAAGGCCATTGGAACCATTCAAATTTGGCCTGACATGTCAGTTTTCCACCACGTGGCTGAGGAGACAAATGCAAAGGAGTTATGGGACAAGTTGTCCAAACTCTGTGATCAGAAGACCGCAACCAACAAGGTTTTCTTGATTAGAAAGCTTGTGAATTTGAAATACAAGGATGAAAGTAAAGTGTCAAGGCACTTGAATGACTTCCAAAGCATTATCAATCAGTTGACCTCCATGAGTTTGACACTTAATGACGAGTTGCAATCACTTCTCCTTTTGGGCTCATTATCAAACAGTTGGGAGACTCTAGTAGTCACCGTGAGCAACTCTGCGAAGGACAGCAAGTTGACCATGGCTATGGTCAAGGGCAGTCTCCTCAATGAGGAGATTAGACATCGCTCATCCGGAGAGACATCCTCCTCTTCACATGTGTATGCAGTTGAGAGGAGGGGAAGATCCACTAGCAGAGGAAAGTCACAGGAGAGGCAACCATCCAGGGACAAGTCCAAAGGCAGAGGAAAGTGTCTCCATTGCCAGAAGCCCGGTCACTGAATTAGAGATTGCAAGGTTTGGAAGAGAGAGCAAGCTGAAGCCAAGAAAAATCAGAAAAATAAAGATGACAATGTAGCTGCAGTTGTGGCAGATGAAAGTGCAGATGAGGTGATTCTCACCATTCAGGATCAATGCTTGCATGCATGGAGTGATTTGAAGTGGGTTGTTGATACGACCGCCTCCTATCATGTAACTCCACACAGGGAGTTCTTACCACCTACACCAGTGGTGATTATGGGAGAGTCTTGATGGGTAACGAAAGTTACTCTAAGATTATTGGCATGGGCACCATCTCGATTCAGACAGATGTTGGATGCTCAATGACTCTTCAGAATGTGAGGCATGTTCCTGATGTGCGACATAACCTTATATCTGGTTCACAACTAGATAGTGAATGCTACCACCTAAAGTTTGACGATAGCAAGTGCAAGATAAGCAAGGGTTCTCTCATAATGGCTAGAGGCAACTTGTGTCACACACTCTATGTGACTAGAGTGAAGATCATGGATGGCAGTTTGCATGCCAGGGAGGCAGATAATTCAGATCTGTGGCACCGTCGACTTGGCCACATGAGTCAGAAGGGCTTGTAGCTTCTGAGCAAGAGAGAGTTCATCCCCTACCACAATGACATCACTTTGTCTCTTTATAATGCATGTGAGGTTGGGAAGAGGAGTTGTACACCATAAGAGTCAGATCCAAGGTGAAGAGAGATCTTCTACATTTGGTTCACTTAGATGTTTGTGGTCCTATGGACACAGCCTCTTTGGGAGGCAACAGGTATTTTGTCACCTTCATTGATGATGCATCTAGGAAGGTGTGGGTGTATGTGCTGAGGACGAAGGATCAAAGTTTGATTGCTTCAAGAAGTTTCATGCCATGGTTGAGCGCGAGATATGAAAATTGTTGTAATGTGTACACACAGACAATGGGTGAGAGTACCTCCCATAGCTTTCATGGCTATTATGCAGATCATGCATCAGACATGAGAGGACAGAGCCAGGCACACCCCAACACAATGATGTTGCTGAGAGGATGAAAAGGACCATTGTTGAGAGAGTTCGATGTATGTTGAAGACAACGAAGTTGCCCAAGACCTTTTGAGTTGAGGCGGTTCGCACCGCTTGTTACTTGATCACCGATCTCCATCGGTTCCTTTGGGATTCCATATTCCAGAGCGTGTTTGGAAAGGAAAGGACCCCTCATATGCTCATTTGAGAATGTTTGGATGTAAAGAATATGCATTGGTACCCAAGGAGCAGCGGAAGAAGTTAGATGACAAGGTGGTGCCTTGTATTTTTCTTGGCTATGGAGATCAGGAGTTTGGATACCTTCTTTGGGATCGAATAAAGAAGACCGTCATATGATACAGGGATGTGATTTTCTATGAGAATCATACGTTGGCTGAGGACACCACTGAGAGTGGTGATAAAGATGAGATTTCCATGGATGATGACAGTGACAAGGACACAGAGCCCTCTCCAGTACAGGGTACATGTGGAGAGGATGGGCAGCTAGAGTAGCACGAGCCAGATGCAGACCCCATTGATGCAGGTTCAGGGGACTTGGGTCAGGAGGAGCATCCTCATCCACATGCAGATGCAGCAGAGCATAGGGTCAGAAGATCTGAGAGGACACGCCAGCCATCATCCTGCTACCCCACTTCCATGTATGTGATGCTCACAGATGCAGGCGAGCCATACACCTTTGAGGAGGCATATATGCATAAGGACAAGGATCATTGGTGCAATGCAATGAATGAGGAGATGCTATCTCTTAAGAAAAACCATACTTATGATCTTGTTGAGCTTTCTAAAGGGAAGAGATCCTTGAAGAACAAATGAGTCTACAAGCTGAAATCAGATGATAGCGGCAAGCAGGTGAAGTACACGGCCAGATTGGTTGTGAAAGGGTTCATCCAGAAGAAAGGAGTGGACTATGATGAGATCTTCTCCCCAGTGGTGAAGATGAATTCAGTGAGAGTGGTGGTAGGACTTGTTGCTAGCATGGACCTTGAGCTGGAGCAGATGGATGTGAAGACGGTGTTTCTTCATGGTGATTTGAATGAAGAGATCTACATGGAGCAGCTACATGAATTTCAAGAGAAAGGGAAAGAGCACATGGTTTGCAGGTTGAGGAAGAGTCTTTATGGCTTGAAGCAAATCCCGAGACAGTGGTATTGAAGTTTGATGCCTTCATGGTAAAGCAAGGCTTCAAGAGGACTATAGCCGATCCATGTGTATATGTTTTTCATCTTCCCAATGACAGGTTCATCATTCTTTTGATACATGTGGATGACATGTTGATTGTAGGTCATGATTCCAACCTCATTGCAAAGCTCAAGAGAGAACTCTCCAAAGAGTTTGAGATGAAAGATTTGGGCAAGGAAAATCACATCCTTGGGATGCAGATTACAAGGCACAGAAAGAAACGCATGTTGTGGTTGTCACAAGAAAGATATGTTAAACGCGTGTTGGAGCAGTTCAACAGAAGAATGCCAAGCCTGTCAGTACACCCTTAGCCTCTCATTTCAAGCTAACCAAAGAGTCATGTCCTTCTACTTCTGAGGAGAAAACAGAGATGGCCAAGATCCCATACCAGTCCATAGTTGGGAGCCACATGTATGCAATGGTTTGTACTAGACTCGACATATCCCATGCATGGACGTGGTGAGCAGATTCATGTCCAACCCAGGCAAGGACCATTGGGAGGCAGTGAAATAGATTTTGAGATACTTGAGAGGGACCTCAAGTATGTGTCTTGTGTTTGGAAGGTCAGATCCCAAACTTTGTGGCTACATTGATGCATATATGGCAGGTGACATGGACCAGAGAAGTCCACTTCTGGTTACATTTTCACATTTGCAGGGGAGCCATATCATTGCAATCCAAGCTACAAAAATGTGTTGCTCTCTCGACTACCGAGGCAGAAGACATTGCAACAGTAAAGGCTGGGAAAGAAGCATTGTGGCTACAACGTTTTCTTGGTGAGTTTGGATTGAATCACAGTGAGCCAGTTGTGTTTTGTGATAGCCAGAGCGTTATAGACCTGAGCAAGAGTACCATGCACCATGCTCGCACAAAACACATTGATATGAGATACCATTGGCTGAGGGATGCAATTGACAAGAAGAAACTCATGTTGAAGAAGATACACACTGATGAGAACTCCTCAGACATGTTGACCAAGGCAGTCACTCTTAACAAGCTTCAGCTCTATAGAGAGTTGAGCAGTGTCACCTCTTCTTGATCTCCATCACAGGACAACACCTCCCCGTTGGGGCTGGAGGGGGAGGTTATTGGGTTTATTTCATTCCAGCCCCAACTTGGGAGAGGGCTTCTTTTGATATTTTCTCAGCAAATTGGACAACCCCAATCGGCCATTCCATTCCAGAAAAAGAGAGCCACATTCCATTCCGTGAGAATGGGTAAAGAGCAGCAACAAGGGTTCTTCGTGAACATCATCTTCTCCATTTTCCTCCGCACGAGAGAGCGGGAGAGAGAGAGGTCGAATGGGAGCGAGGCAGCAGCAGCTCGGAGCTCAGAGGAGTAGCAGTGCAGACTCGATTTGGGCTTGGACAGTAGTTGTTTGTGCGAGCTCGAGAGGAGCGGCAGTTGGAGGTCGTTGTGGACGACTTCAAGGAAGTCGAAGCCATCATTTGGGTCTCCATCCGGGAGCTCACAGGAAAGCCACCTCATCTTCTTAAAATTTAAGCACATTATTGGTATTTTGGATACCTAGGGATAATTACTTTCTTGTAGAAGAACTATCGTTGTGCTTGTGGCTTGTATCTCGATTTTGTTGGGGCAACAAAACCGAAAGAACATTTGGCCCCATTTGACCGTAGTGGAATCGTTGCCGGTCTTGCCCCGTGGTTTTTTCCTTGCTGACATCGAGTAAGGGTTTCCACATAAAATCTTTGTCTTGTGTGGTTGCTTGTGTGCTTGATTATCATAATTCCCATTTGGTTCCCGTGTGGGGAATCCATATTGTGTTGTGCCATCTTTGCCGCAGGACAGTTTTATGGGATACTCTTGGTTGTCCATTATCCCCAACATGTACTTCATCCCCAAATTCGAACCGCCTTACCCTTCACCCCTAGACTCTTCATTTGTGGGCCTCCTTCAAGACCGGGATGATCTTACTGCTCCAATCAATCTGGAGGAGTATCTCGAGTGGTCTAAAGTCTGAATTCTCTCAAAGCCCCAAGTCCCGATGGCTGCATCCTTAATTTTTCTTACATGAGATATGGTGATGGAGAATATGGAGTTGGGTGTATATTCAAAATGGGTAAATGGATATTCGGATGTGAGACCATTTATCCACCCCTATAAGTATGGCTACCCACCTCTTAGCATCTCTAAAGCTTCCAGCCAAAACTGTTAACGAAATCAACAAGGATTAGATGCGACTTCTTATGGCAATGTAACACCCAAGAAAAAAGTAGACGTGTGGCCGAATGTGGTAATATTTGTCGTCTGAAGGAAATGATGGTTGATGATAAATGAACTTGGAAGCACTCAAGAACTCTATTCTTATCAAATCATGGGTTAAAATACAAGAAAACCCAACAAATCTCACCTCTAGTAACCTAGGGTCAAGGCAATCTCGATAAAATGTAATAACAATTGAAGTGATTCCAACTCTCCAAGAGTACTTAAATTAAAGTCAGAAACAAATAGAGATGTATGTTCGGAGGAAGTTAGCTTAAGGAATGAATCAATGCTGTGGGAGGATAGTATGAATGGGGAGTGTGTTTTGAAGGAAAAGTTTTCAAAATTTTGGAATTCTTCCAATAATAAAAGCTGAACATCTACATATGGATGTAGCTCCTTAACAACTCCAAAAAATTTGTTGAAGGGCATATATTATCGGATACCAGTAAACGAGCATGTGGAAGTTAAAACTTTAAAAATTTACCTCGAAATCTGGTCTGGGTGATTAGGTAGATTGTATCATTGTCCCAGGTAGGCATGGATTAAAAATTTTACTAGATAAATGTACACCACTTTAACTCATGGATACTTAATGGGAAAAAATTTAGAAAAGAATTTTGGTCCAAGGAATTTTACCTAAGGGTCTAGTTTTTCCTTTGGATGGTAGATCATAACATACTCGTTACCTAAGACAAACGCTCTCTCTTTAAAATCAACCTAACCAACTGCTACCTCCTATATAATAAAAAAAATAAATGCAAAGATCACCTATTTGTGGAGTGCCCTTTTATAAAAACAAGTACTTTCTTTGATAAATCTCAACACATGCAATATTTACGGTAAAAACTTCTTTAGTATTTCAGATGATGCCTTGAATTCTAACTCATATTAGCAGATGAAATCTAATATGGTATCGGCTTAGTGGTTGATCTGGAGAGAACAATACACGAGAGCCTTTGAGCAGGGACGGAGACAAGGGGGGCAGGAGGGGGCTTGGCCCCCCGTCTCCCAATTAATTCTTTACCTATATTATATTATTATTATTATAGAATATGATTTATATGTAAGATAGTTTACTATAAGCTATAAATTATATATAATGGCTCCTCCATCTCTTGTTTACAAGTCGTATAGATATAGATATATCTGTATTTGATCCTTCATCATATCCATATCATATAGATTTTGACATACGTATCGCATCTGTTTTCAAATGGATACAGATACCGATAACATATTCATATCAACAAAAATCTATATTCATATCCGCATATCCATTTATATATAAATATAGTTGTACATTTATTTTTATCTCTATATAACATAATTGTGTACCTTCTTTTATAATATTTGGTATAATTGTTATGATATAAGCACAATTAGAATATTTATATCATTTGTATCCCATCAAATACATGTTTATTTAAGCTAATATATAGATTATTTATAATATTATTCTTATGCGATTGTTATCCATTTTATATCGATATCCATTTTTTACGGATATGTTAAATATTTTTCATATGTCAATATCTTTATATGCATCGCATGTATTTAATTAAAAACATGTAAGGATATGTGCACATATATCCATATCAGTTTGTCTACATCCCTAATCCCTCCCATCTCCCAATAAAGAATCATAATATGACATGGATGCAATAATCTAATTATCAATATTTGTAAGTTTTTCGTAACTACGTGTGTTACACGTAATCCCAATATCAAAATAACTGCATAGTGATATTTTTTAATTCCCTTTTTAAATTGTTAACGACATGTATTATTTCATTGTGAAATGATCTTTTTTAGCCATAATTTAAATGTTGAGGATCAATATGCGATAAAGCACAAAAATGAGAGGGTAAACAATTGAGATGGAATATATAAGTATAAAAAAATTTTGAACCAACCCATAATCCAATGGATTAGATTGATCAGGATTCAGATATTTAATGGATTGGGTTGGGTTGAAAAATGTTAAAATCCGTTAAGGTTCGATTGGATATGGAATAAGCTAAAATTCGATCCAATCCAATCCATGTGCACCCTAATATGCAATATTACACGGAATTGGTACACATATATCTCCTTTACATTCATATATTAGGAACGATATAATACTACGTTTTAAAAATCTTAGTTGTAATGGTATAACTTAACATTGTGTTAATGCAAGTGTATTTGAAGAATTTTGTAATGATCTTTTTATCAATACAATATTTGTTGGGATATTTATATGAAACTGTAAGTTTACATGGGTATCTTTGTGAAATACACTTGTAAATACATTTTGATAATTACAATGAGAAATACTAACAAAGATAAATTATATATGTAACCTCATTATTTTGGCCTCCCAAGTAGCAATTCCTGACTTCATCCCTGCCTTTGAGGGTACCTCTCGTCTTGTTCATGAAATTACTAAAGAGGCCACCTTCTTTTCTGAGCATCTACAAGGAGTTTAGACTTTAAAATCATATGCCAAACCACTTTTTCCTTGTCCATTAATCTCTCAGTTAAATGGAATATGGCTTTTGTACTTTGCAGTTAAGATAAGCCATTAAAATCTCTTGGATGTGCGCACACTTGTTGGTTGATTGTCCTAGCCAAAGTTTCATGTGAGCTAGTAACTTTTCGTGCGATGCTGGAGGTCTTTCTGAAGGAAAAGCGACGAACTTGCGATTTTGTTATGTTTTGATATTATATGTCTAGTCTTATTTGGGAAGATACCGTTTAGTTCCCAACAGTATCTTAGCATATCTTATTTTGTATCAAAAATTATCTCGTGTCCGGCTTTTTATTTTCTTCTTTTTCGAAGAACGATCAAAATTTATGATCATTTTAATTTGTTTCTAGAGTTTTATTAGCTCCCATGCCATGCCTAGATCTCCACTTTAGGAGATTATGGATTCTGATGCTACAATGATTTTCCCTCTCCGTGCAGCTTTCTGTATAAATCATTTATGTTATGTTCTTCTTCATCTATCTAATCAATGACAAAAACATTATACGAATACCCTTATTGCAAATCTACTATTTGGTAAATATTCAAATTTCATCTCCAAAGAACCATTAATTTGCAGGGAAATTATTAGCAATTTAAACATTCCAAAGTCAGAAAATAATAAACCTCACACCCGGCTCTCAACCACAATTTGCGGACATCATAAAAGGAAGTTGAGGTATATGAAATAAGTTTGAGAAAAACGTATCTTCATCTCTTCTCAGATATTCACCAGCAGTAAGCTTTTAATTAATCGATACGTTGCCAATATAAAATAAGTGCTCTAAAAAGCTCTCATGTATTGTAAATTCTATTGTTTATACACATGTAAGTATGCATGTATGCGTTTATATTCATCAGATTTGCGTGTCCACTTGTCACCTGAGCAATTTATCTGCCATGTGAAATGTTTGATATTAGTTGTCATGTAAAAAACTATTTATTGACAAATTATTTATTGATCGTGCAATTGCAAAAAATATCATAATCGTTCCTAAAGAGACACAAAAGATGGAGCTGTCGACTTTTCATTACATTTTTCACTAATAGTTGATTTATTCAGCAATGATTGGGAGAAAAATTATAACGAATATGATATTCATTGCATATATAAATAATCAAAGATAATTGTACACAGAATATCATTTACTATTATACATTTAACTATGTAAATAAATAATCAAAGATAATTGTACACAGAATATCATTTACTATTGTACATTTAACTATGTAATAACGAATATTAAATTCTTCTTTGGTGCAAGCTAATTATTTGAGTTTTTTACACCACGAACCTTAAAATTTTTGTAAATTACCTTCTCGATCATGTAAACTTCGTTATTATCACTACGACCCCGTAAAATTGCTAATCCTTACGTAGCAGACCCCAAGATTAGCAACCATCTACTTTTCCACTAATGGATGCCCTATTGTTCCCACAATTTGAAGACCGTTGGAACTGAATGGTCTGATATACTCCTTATTCCCAACGACTATATTTGAACTTCAATCCATATTTGATAGCTCCACATTAGAACACATTAGAACAAAGAGAGTAATTATGAAGAGAAGCTAGTGACAACCAACCATCTTTTTTTATTACTGCACATCCATGAGGTAACAATACATGTTTCTCAAATGATATTACATCAATCTTTATATTACGATATTCATATTTTACATGGTTACAAGAGATGGACCAGTTATTTGCCTCCAGTGTCTCCGCCAATGATCTGAAATGTGAATGTCGAAGCTTTGTTGCGATGAAGACATCCTCGAGATCATAAAGCAAGGGAAGGAAGCCCTACACATGCCCAGATAGAACACGACAACAGCGCATGGCACTGTCGGCAGTTAAAAACTAAAGCAAAATGGTGAAAACCGCCAACAATGATCTGAACCAACCACCGGCGAATGCAAGGTTGACGGTTCTCATTTAAGGTCGATGATTATTCGACCCACGGTGTAACCATTGTTCACCGGTGGTTTACTAAACCTCGATAGTAACATAATGGCGTGGTTGGTTCACCGATGATGTTTCATGACAACCGTCGATACATCTATGAACAAGGTCGTACTACAAGATAAACATTGGCATTCATGCAATCGTCAGTGTTATAGAAAGTTGTGTCAGTGGTTATGTATTGCTGATAATGTCAATGTTCGGCACAACTATAATTATTCCAACGGTTAAGCAACCATTGAGAATTATTACAAAACATTTGAAAAAAATAAAATTCAAATTCAGATCCCTAATCCAAATTTTATTTTTATTTTTTAATATAAAATAATGAAATGCCAATTTTGACATGAATTAATAAAATTACAAAACTAAATGAATTAATAAAATATAAATAAACCCAAAATTAAAATATTAAATCTCTCGCAGCCAGAGGTGGCAGATCATCTAGAGGATGAAAATGTAAAAATATCGATGTAGAAGACTCCTGATTCATCTGATTCGCGAGTATGGAGAAAGTATTTCTCGAGTCCTATGTCTCTCCTCAATGTTTCTATCAATTGTTTCTTTAAAATTCAAAATAGCATTTTCACCTCATTTAACTCAAAACATTGGCTGTGATTTTCCTAAAATAGTGATTGGTCCCTCTACCCCCACCAATAAGTGACTGCAACACCTCTACATCGAACACGACTAGGATGGGGGAAAACATATAAGAATGCTACTTTTGAAGTTATAGGAGGGGGTTGATACACCACTACCATATGTCGATTTACGCCAGCTGCAACCACTGAGTCATCTCCTTCTATTTTTAAAGTTAAACAAAATAATGAACAAAATATTTGTCAAAATACAAATTTTAAACAAGTAAAAACTTACATGTGTTTTTTCATAGCTCTTATGACACTATTTATATTTTAATATGTTTTTGTGATTTTTCTTTTCATTTTTTTCTCATATTTTGTATTTTTAATTATATAAAAGGGTAAAACAGTAACCAATAATATGTAGCCGAATTGTTTTGGAATATAAAAATAGCTAAATAGCTCAAAATTTTCAAAAACTATTTTTAGTATATAATATATATATAAGATAAAGAAAACACAGATACAAAGGATGTAATTTTTGGATTTTTTACAATAATTTTTTTATATATTTTATAATCTTTTTAGGGAATATTTTTTTTGGAAATTTTCAAATCATTTTTCTATTTTTTTTGTATTTTTAATGTAAATAAGGAATAAAGGCATAATTTTGAATTTTTAAATATAGGAAAATATTTTAAATGTCCTTGCAAAAAAATATATATGATTTGATATGTTGTTAGGCACTTAAAATAATTTTCTAATAAATTTTTGATGTAAAATGATATTTTTAATACAAGAAATAATAGAAATAAAAATACAATTACTAGCAGGGACCTAAACATAATTATAATTAACTTAAACTGTTATTCAAACTATAAAATGTGAATATAAGGGCCTTTATGCGAATTTCCTTAAATATTTAATTCATACAATGCTGGCAAGGGTATAAATGCAATTTACACAAGTATGCAGGGCCTATTTGCAAAATACTCAGAAAGTTTCATGCTTAAATACAATTTTAGGGATTCAATAATAAACTGTAGGGGGTCCCTTACAAAAAGCATATCCCCTCATGTGTATGAGCATGTGAGGTGACGTGGGGAGGGACCTAAGTGTAAATAAAACAAGCATAGGGTTTCTATTATAAATTCCATAAAAATATTATAACAACATAGAAATGTTTCTGGATTAAAAATAAAAGACACAAGTGGGGGTGTGAAATGTGCAAAATACCCCCATTAAGGCATTGACGGACGACTAGATCTTCTTTACTTAGACACGTGGTGGCCCGCGGACGGTGGATGACGGCTCGACGGTGGGTGGCTAAGATTTAATCCCAGTGGCTGATTAGGCGGACGAGGGCGTGTTATTAGACGGTGGTAACTTGGTATGGATTGTCCCCAAGATCGGACAATGGGAAGCCCCGGAGGAGAACATGGAAGAATGCCTGAAGAGGTAAACTTTAATCTGAACTCCAGGGCAACTTCGACGGTCTTGGGTGTTGCAAAAACATGTTGAAGCTTCCTGGAAGTGTCTCGGAGCTATTCGAGGGTTCAGGCGAGGTCCAAGGCTCTACGACAGAGCTCTGGAGGTCGAGAAAGGTGCAAGGCTCCAGGAACTTTGACTTTGGAAAAAATCTCTTAGTTGAGGCTATTAGTCCTCAGAACCTATACGGTTAGCTCCTGCATACAAAAAGCAAGGTCCAGGGGTCTCAGTTTGGGTGAAATGAAGCGAAGTGAAGTCAGGCGGAGGATCTCCGACGAGTGACAGAGAGGAGACCATGATCTCTCGATTCTAGATCAAATCGAGGGGGAACAAATGCATGGGGCGTAGAAGAATCAATGGGGAAGGAGATGATGGTAAAATGTGCGGTTGAGAACGGTCGGAGCACAGTGGATACACTGGCCAGAGTAGAGCTTCGACGAACTACGATCTAAGGAATTAATTGAATAAAAGACAAAAATGGAAGAAACAAAAAGCTAATCTAAGCTCACCTATGTTCTAGGAATGAAAATAGAGCAGAAACTAGGGCTCAACCTTGGGAATGAAGGAGCCCAGGTAGATTTGTGATGGAGATGATCGGTGAGCTCGGATCACACACTCTTGTGCCTCTTCCTCCATGCCAAACTCTCCAGCGAAGAAGATCATATCACCAACGACCTAACCTAGGAGAAATCTAAGGATTTCAAGTTCTTGAGAGGGATAAAATTTAAATGGAAGTTAGAGGATGGTATTTGTATAGGCGGGTGTTCAATCGGGAAGAATGCCTGAAGCAAAGAGACATTAATTGAGGAATCAATCTGGTGTGAAAGGTGGCTTCGATCGAGGCACAAAATCTCCGAATGAATCATCCCAAAAGAATGCAAGGGTAACGGGGAAATTCGAGGAAGAAGAGGCAACGACGAGCTCTGAGAGGCATAGGGCTCCAAGGGCTCAGTTGACCAGCGGGTCAACTGAGGATGAGCCTTGATTGGGCTGTATCAATCGTTACAAGACAAACCGAAAAAAAGAGAGAAAATAAATAAAAAAGAAATAGAAAACGATTTTATTTTTTTCATAAAATATGAAAAATATTTACTATTTTATGTAGTATTTTAATATGATCTTTATTTATTCTTTGAGATTATTTGTTGTATGTTAATTTTTATAGTTACATTTATAGGTATAAATACTATATATTGGGTATTTTAATTTTATTTTATATTTTATAGTTTTTTTATATACATATTTTATATATTTATAACATAATTGAATACACATAATACATTTTTATTGTATTTTTCTGAGGTTATATATATACTTAATTAAATATAAGTATTTGTTATATAGGTATTTGTATGTAAATTTCATCTATATATCTTAGTACACTTATTTATTTTGTTGTATTTTTAATGATATATTTTATTTTAATTCTATCTGATGATTTTAAATAATATTTACAAAATTATAAAAATATAAAATAACAAAAATATAAAGAATGGATAAAATGGTTATTTTATTCAAGTAAATTGCACAATAGGGGCCCAAAACCCACTTTTACTTAACTCCCAATTAAATGAAACCAGCTTCAATAGATAGAGAATTTTATTTTATAAATGATAAAATAAGCTTGGTGAATTTTAAGTTCTTATAGGGAAGATACAGATCTGAAAAGCTTTTATTTTGGCTTTTTTAAGTATCTAGGGCACACTGTGCAGTATTTTTGTATGAAATACATTTTATATTTTTCTATGTATTTTTATCTACAACTTTCATGTACATAGTTTATTGATTTGAAGTATAAATAATAAAGAATAAAATAGATCTTGCATTAAATTTATTGGAAATCTAAATACTAGGGTTGTGTGTTATTTGTGATCTTTATCTCCCCCTACTTTATTCTTTGTCGACCCAATCATCATGATGCCTAGGTCTCGGGGCTTAGGGTCATTCAATACCTATGGTATTTCATTTATTTTTCTTTTCTTTATTCTTTATTTATTTTTGGCTTTAACTACAATTTTTACGCATTATTTACAATGTAAATAATGAAGGTTATTTTGTATAATTCAGTTCTATATACATGCATTTAGTTAGGGTTTAAAGGCCAACATGAAATTATAAAGGTGATGAAATGGATATTCTTCACTTACTTAGAGCTATATATACATTAATGAACAAATAACATGATAAAATTCTTCATTTTTTAAAAATATGAAAGTATCAGATGTGTTCTCATCACAGTTGGCTAGGTGTGTAAACGAAGGAGAACCAAAGATATATGGATTAAAAAGTCACGACTGCCATGTTTACATGAAAGTATTATGTCTGTTAGATATTAATGGGATCAATGTAGATGGTGTTCTACAATCCTTGACCGAATTGAGCAAATTTGTTAAAGTGACATGCTTGGATATTTTAGATCCATTGATCTTACAATGATCGAAGAGGATATTGTGATCAGATTGTGCAAATTAGAATAAATATCCCCCTCCCCAACATTTTTAGATGTAATGGTGCATTTAGTAGTTCATTTTACAAGGGAAGCAAGAATCGGTGGACCGTTGGTGGTCGTGGCACTACTCTTTGGAATTGGTATGGAGTAATGAGCAACTCGTCTTCCTCTCAAAAAACACAATGGGAGAGGGAGTTAAAGAGCCAAACGACAAGCATGAACACTGAAACTCGGGATTTGCACATACAAATGGCGATTTTTAATGTGTTTGTGCATGCACATGAAGCTAGAGCTTCGACTAGCCAATCGACCCAACCAAGTAATCAAGTCGAGAGGCTAGGTGACGCTGACGAAGGAGAAGAAGATGACAATGAGTACATGTCAGAGATGATAATGAATAGTATTATCTCATATTTGTTCTATTGTTTTAATTAATATAACCATTTAGTATATTGTATTATTAGTTTGTACAATCTAACGTAGAGTAGCTAGTTTGATGTTTAAATCATTTAAACAAGTTAAGATAGAGTAGTTTGATTTAAATTCCTATCATTACTCATTTAGAACAATTCTTGTCATCATGTATGTGACATGAATTTTTTCAATCAATGTAGCATGAAGGTCACATTGTAAGGTGTGTAATTCTTTTGTAAAAGAGAATAAGAGATTATACCCTCCGACCACAATAGTCATCCCAGAAGATAGTTTCAGGTCAGAGGGGACGAACCAGTAAATTATCTGGGATGGTCACGACGGTTCCCTCTGACTCAACTGATGAATCTCCGTTTCATCATCTTTATTCTATCATCTTGTCCTTAAAACCCCTAGTAAATACGTATAAATACCATTAATTCAAGCATTTTAGCATTCATGCATTTGTGTGTAAAAAGTGTATAAAATACGGTTTTTAAAGCTAAAATTTTAGAAAAAAGAAAAGAAAAGAAAAAGAATAAAATATTGCAAATATTTAATAACCCTAAACCCCAAGACCTAGGCATCTCGATGACTAGATCGACTAGGAATAATGTAGGGGAGATAAGGGCCAAAATACAATAAAAATTCCCTTTTATTTTATCCATGTTCCTTCATTTTTGGGACCTATTTTTAGTTCCACTTTTTGTACTTCAAACCACTAAACTTTTTACATGAAATTGTAGATAATAAGGAATATAAAAATATAAAATTTATTTCATACAAAAATAATGTACATATAAAAAGCTATGATCTGAAGAAAATTCCAAAATCCCAACTTCCCAGACCCATATCTCTCAAATAAAAACTCAAAATACATCAAAATCACCTTTAATTGTATATAACTTTTAATAAGCTATTTAAGAAAGGTGGCTTCATATTTTTTGGAGTTACAGTTTAAAGTTAGGTTTTGGACCCCTATTGTATACTTATATCGATTAAAATATTCATTTTAATTATTATTCATTATTTTTATAATTTTATATTTTTATAATTTTATAAATATTATTTATAACATATGTACATATTAAAACATGAATAAAACATAAATAAAACACTAAAATATAATAATTGAAGATAATACATAGGTAAAATACTAATAAGTATACCTATATGGATAATACAAAGATTTAGTTGTACATAATACATCAGAAAAATAAAAAAATATATTTAAGTTTATAAAAATAAGTTATAGATATATAAAATAATCAACAAAATTAATAAAATTAAAAATACAAAATAAAAATAAAACATTAAAATATATAGACAAATATACCTATATGTTGCCCTTAAAAGGTAATTTGTAATTCTGAACCTTGAAAAAATAAATACAAATCATAATAAAATAATTCAAAAAAATAAATATTTTCATCTTATAACCTAAAATTACTAAAATCAATTATTATTTTTAATAGATTTTACAAATATTTTCTCCAGGCTTTTTCCTGGTTGGTCCACGTGGACGAATCGGGATGGTTGGAGAGTTGACATGCTGATGAATCCACATTTCATCATCTTTATTCTATCATTTTGGCCTAAAAAACCCTAGCAAATGCGTGTAAATAACCTTAAATAGAGCATTTTAGCATTCATGCATATATGTGTAAATATTGTATAAAATGCGGTTTTTAAAGCCAAAATTATAGAACAAAGAAAATAAAAGAAAAAGAATAAAATATTGTAAATATTTTATGACCCGAAACCCCGAGACCTAGACATCTTGATGAATAGGTCGACCAGGAATAAAGTAGGGGGAGATAAGGGCCAAAATACAATACAAATTCCTTTTATTTTATTCATTCTTTATTCATTTTGGGATCTATTTTTGGTTCCACTTTTTATACATCAATTAAAGAAACTTTGTACATGAATGTTGTAGTTAATTTAATAAAGAAAAATACAAATTGATTTCACTGAAAATAATGTACAGATAAAAAGTTCTGGTCTGAATAAAATCCTAGAATCCCAATTTCCCAGACCCATATCTCACAAATGAAAACTCCAAATGTATCAAACTCACTCTAATTGTATATAGAATAAAATAAGCTATTTAATGGTGGTGGTTTCGCATTTGGCGGAGCTACGGTTTGAAAGTTGAGTTTTGGACCCCTATTGTATACTTGTACAGATTAAAATATTCAATTTATTATTTATTTATTATTTTATTTTTTTATTTTTTTATAATGTTGTAAATATTACTTATAATAATTGTGAATATTAAAATCAGAATAAAAATGTAAATAAAACTCAAATAAAAATACTTGTATATATCTTATACATAGGTATTATACCTATAAATATACCTGTACATTCTGTACTTATATTTTATTAAATATACTAAACAATTCAATAAAATAAAATAAAAATAGATTTACATGTATAAAAGTATGTTATAATTATATAAAATAATAAACAAAAATAAATAAATTAAATATACAAATTAAAAATAAAAGAATTCAATATATAGAATAATATACCTATAAAGGGTATAATAGGCAACTTGTAAAAATACATTTAATAAAAATAATTAAAAATCATAATAAAATAATTTATAAAATTATAAACACTTTTTATTTTATAACATAAATAAAATAATATTGTTTACTATTTTAAATTGATTTTTTAGAGGTTTTTCCTGGTTGGTCCACGTGGACCAACCAGGTGGTCTGGACAGTTGACCACGGGTCAACTGTCTGACCATCCTCTGTCAGCATGTCAGAATGATTTTGGCCGATCTTTGCGGATTTTTCGAGAACGGGTCTTGCGTTTTTTGAGGTAGTCATCTTCACGACTTTCGATCCTTGTTCAAAGCTCTTACACGCCAGAGGATTTTTTCGACCTTTGGGTCGTTGTGCCACCCGTGATCTCGCCTCGAAGAGATCTCCTTGACCATATTTTTAAAACACCACCCAGTCTTCCCCTTGCTCTTTGAACTCTCTTCTACCCAAAATCTGACCTTTGTCGCCGCCCTCAGGACCAGAAGGGTGACATCCTTCCTCCAGGCCGCGCGCGGGGCTCAGGCGAGGGCCGTAGAGCGTCTCCAACAACCACCTCCGGCCGCCGCCATCGAGGTCCACATCTCGCGGTTCTTCCACCGTTAGAGGTCGTTCCCCCCTGTTTTTCTTTGCATTTTAAGTAGCTGTAGTGCTAGGTTCTATTCTATGCAATTATTTTGGTATTTAAACAAGTATGTAGCTTAGATCCATCATCGAGCACCTTGCTGAAGTTCCTCGAGCTTCGGCAACCACTATCTCCACCACTCCACGCCGCCGTTTTCCGCCAATAAAAGTCAGGTGCTTGCGCGTTTGTACTGTTGCATTGTTATACTTTTTTGCAGGACCTGAAGGAGGTGTTGAACCTCGGATTTCGTCAAAAGAAGATCCCCAGGTCAGCTGGAGCTTCGTCGACAGGCCGAGGGCCACCCATAGGCCGTCGGCCCTATCTGATCAGCCTGGGCGTCGGGGAGGGGCAGCTGGAGGCGAACACGACCTCGGGCGTGGATTTTGGTGGTTGGAGGAGGCCCTTGCGCGTGAACAAAACTCGGCACGGCCGAGTTCTTCGTCGGATCTTCCAGCCGCATCCCACGCCGTAGGATCAAGAACACCCCGACGGGTGTACAGATGCCGTTGGATTAAGTGCGCTCGGATCCGTCCGATCGCCCATCTCAAATCTAATCGGGGCCGCACAGATGAAGGGGTATCGCGCGACCTGCGCGCGACACGTGGTTTAAGTAACTCATCAACCAACGTTTGACCAGCCCCTTAAGTTGGGTATTTTGCATACAACGCCCAGCCTAGCTTATTTTGTTATTTACGTTTGGTATTCAAAGCTTTCGTCTGAAGTTTATTTAAGTTTTGTAATTTGCAATCGACCCCCGTTGTTTTGTATAATCACTCAGGAGTCCCCGCCAGGCGCGTGCTCCGCACGTGCGCCCTAGCGTTTTTGTAAACTTAATCCCGCTGCTTTGAGTATTTATATTTGGTCTTGAAAGTGTTTACGTCAGTTATATAATTTTGGTATTTTTGCACGCAAGCCCTCGCCTTTCTTGATAATTACAAAAACGCCCCTACAAGTGTGCTTTTTCTTTTTGCTTCAAGTGTTTTATGCATGCATCTATAAAACCCCAAAAAAATCTCCAAAAATCACATTAAGTTCCTGATGTAGTGTAGTTTAACATCCTATTTTTATTTTCTATAATTATTGCATTTTAATATTTATTAAAAATAAAAAAACTTCCATTTTCAGCACTGTTTGCATTATACAATCTATAAAAAATATAAAAACACTCCAGAAAAATCCCAAAAAAATATATTTTGTCTACTTTAGTTTGTTTTAACTCCAGACCAAAAATCATTAAAAATACAAAACCAAACTCCTAAAAATTGCAAAACTCTAAAAAACTTCCAAAAAATCCTAAAAATTCCTCAAAAATCCTAAAAATATAATCTTGGTGTCTAAATTTTCCTTATTTTATTGTTTTTCACTGAAAATTAATTTGGAGAATTTTTGTTACTATTTTCTATTTTGTTTCTCCATTTTAGTTTCAGCCTTGTATGTTATTCACTGTTTTCTTGTATTTTTCTATTTAAAAATACAAATAATATTCTAAAAATTCCCAAAAATCACAGAAATAGTAAAAAAGTATAAAAAGACCAAAAAGATTTTATTTGCTAATTTTTGGACATTTTTTATCTATTTTTATAAATATCTCTTTCTCCCTTTTATTACATAGTTCATATATTCCCTTATTGAAAAAGAAAAGATAAAAAAATATATAATATAAAAAGAAAATAAAAATCAGTAAATTGAAAATCAAAATACAAAAATACAAAATTAAAAATTAAATAAAAAAATATATAATTAAAAACCCACAAAAAATAGCATAGTAGACTCTTGATCACATACACACATTTTGAGCATTTTTGCCCCGATCTAGCCTTTCTGCTCCTTGTGTTCGACCTCTACACATACTTGCACTATACACATCTTGTTGTAGAGTTATAATAAATTTTAACTCCACACACTTTCACTGCTTTACTTGATTGTCGTGAGTTAATTGTTGTTCGAAGTTCGGATTTTCGAGCGGTCACCGCATCGACTGCGGTTTCGCCTTGTGAAACCGTACGACACTCGAATTTCTCGCTTCAACACTTGCGGTCAACTCTCTGACCCACCTCTTGCTTCTGTTAGAGACCTTGATTTTCACCCATCTTTACAGATTTTTCGAGGCTGATTCTTTCACCCTTTCATGATGCTCCCTTCTTGACTTTTCATCCCCACTTATCAATGATTCACGCCTATGGATTTTTTTCGAGGATTGGAGCCGCAATTCTGTAGATTTTCCTCGTCCTTTGGAGCCACTCCGTCACTTGTTCAAAAGTCTCCCCTTTCATCCATTAGAATTTTGAACCCCTTTTTCCCTAGCTGTGTGTTCCTCTGAGTTGGCTTTGACTCACGCATGTGACAAGCACGTTTCCAGCTGCTTGGAGCGAGCTCCGATGAAGGTCTCGGCGGTCTCCACCTATCTCCATCACTTCGCCAGCGTAGAGGTCCTATCTCATGGTTGTGTCCACTAAGGTCCTTTTTTCTTTGTTTTCATTGCTTTTTTAGTTTAGTTTTAATGTTTTCGTTCGATCCTTGCTCTTAGATTTAGGTTTCCTCGCGTGTTGATGCCTCATCCACAGTTCACCTGAGCCCGTCCGGCGAGCTCCCATATAGTGTTTCGCGTGCCCCATTTCCCTTCTAATAGGGTTGAGGCATTTTTCCCTCAACCCCATCTATCTCATATGCAGGTTTGAAGCCAAAGGATCGCTGGAGGGTTGTTTTGGAAGTCACCGGAGGTTCCACGGGGTGCTTTTCTCATCGGCCTTCGCCGACGTGCGTCGGTGGCAGCGGAGCCATTTTGGATCCACCATCAGCTAGAGAAGAACCGCAGGAGCGTTGGGATCCATTTTGGAGCAGAAAGGACCACTGGAGAAGGAAGATCTCGTCGGAGGAACTTCGCAGCGACGGAGTTCTTCCCCGTTCGTCGACCAACCTTCTCTGCCGTCAGATCATCAAGGCACCCCAGATCGATAAGTTGTCGTTGGATTCGCCGAGCCAAACCCGCCCGATCCTGATCTGGGATTTAATCCCAGTCGTATCTCGTGAACCGGTATCGGTCGTGACGAGAGCGACACGTGTCTTAGTAAAGCATATCCAACCATCCGCTCCCGTATATGCGTTGGTATTTTACACTTGTTCCCTCGCCAATTTTTGTATTTATTACTCAGAACATAAACTTTCATTTGCAGTTATTTTTTATTTTTTAAAATTTGCAAAAAGTCCCCAAGCTTCCCATTATTGCATATCGGTCCTCGGTCATGTCACCTCATGTGACGCATCACGTGAGGTGACATTTTGCGGCTGGGCTCCTGGGCTTTTACTATTTCTTTTCAGTCCTCAAATTTTTTAATGCGGTTATAATTTTTCGTACATTTTGCAAGTAAGCCTCTGGGTTTTGGAAAATTACATTTCAGCCCTCGCTAGTCGCGTGTGCTTGTCACGTGAGATTAGAGATTTTTGTAAGGATACCCTTAGGGCTTTGCGTATTTAATATTAGTCCTGTAATTTTCATATTCAGTTATAATTTTCCGTGAAATTTAAACTCAGACCCCTAGACTTTGTCATATTTACAAAAGTGCCCCTACTAGGAGTGTATTTTCTCTTTGTTATTTGTATTTATTTCATGCATCTACAAACCTCTAAAAAATCCACAAAAATAGGCATAGATTCGTGTTGCACTGATATCTTACGCCATATTTTTAATTTGCAATTTTGAAGCATTTTATTATTTATAAAAAATTAAAAAGTGTCATTTCTATCCCTGTTTGCAAAAGAAAATCCATACAATTATAAAAACCTTTAGAAAAATTACCAAAAAATTATATTATATGTATTTTTTAATTTTTGATCTTTAGACCAAAATTCGCTAAAAAATATAAAAGAAAACTCGAAAAATAGAAAAACTCTAAAAATCTCTATAAAAATATATGAAATTCAGAAAAAAAATCCAAAAATTTTATTTTTTTTTGTTTCTAAATTTTCTCTACTTTAATATCTTTCTCCTAAATTAATTTGGAGAATTTGTGACACTTTTTCATATTTTTAATCTCATATTTAGTTTCGAATATTTATTTTAAAACCTGGTTTAAGTATTTTTGACATTAAAAATATATAAAATTTGCAAAATTATCTAAAAAATCACAAAATAGTAAACAAATTTTAAAAACCCAAAAATATTTTATTTTCTTATTTTTGCTAATTTTTATTTATTTTTATATTAACCCTAGATTCCATTACATAGATATCCTATATATAATATTTTATAAGAAAAAGAATTAAAAAAATATATAAAATATAAAAAGAAAGTACAAAATCAGAAAATATTAAAAATCAATAAATAAAATTATAAAAATTAAATAAAAAATATAAAATTAAAAATCCACAAAAAATGGCGTACTTATAGACAAATACATCACAGTCGCTTTTGTGTATTTTTGCCTCAATCTACCTGTTTGTTCCCTGTGTTCGACACTCTACACATACTTGCACCTATACTCATCTTTGTTATAGAGTTATAATAAATTTCAACTCCGTGCACTTGCTTTTCATTATTTGATCATCTGTTGCTGGTTAATTGTTGTTTGAAGTAGGATTTCTTGCAGGTCGCCATAGCGACTGTGTCTCTGCCTTGTGTGAGATATATTTAGACCCGCGAAAAATCATCTTTAACAAATGGCGTCGTTGCCGGGGAGCAACAACGCTTAGATTATGATTGCTTGATTGATTGTGATTATTTGCCTATTTTTATGCTTCATTTATATTCTTTATTTTTGACATTTATTGTGAATTGTCTACTCCCCCTTTCTTATTTGACTTTTTACGAGGAATGCAGATCGATGGAGGTGTTCTCTTCTAAGAGCACATGCGCACCCACATGAGGCAACTGGACCTAGTGTTGAATCTACGTTTCATCATCTTTATTCTATCATTTTGGCCTTAAAAACCCTAGTCAATGCGTGTAAATAGCATTAATTTAGGCATTTTAGCATTCATGCATCATTGTGTAAATAGTGTATAAAATGCGGTTTTTAAAGCCAAAATTATAGAATAAAGAAAAGAAAAGAAAAAGAATAAAATATTGTAAATATTTTATGACCCGAAACCCCGAGACCTAGGCATCTCGATGACTAGGTCGACAAGGATCAAAGTAGGGGGAGATAAGGGCTAAATACAATAAAAATTCCCTTTTATTTAATTCATTCTTTATTCATTTTGGGACCTATTTTTGGTCCCACTTTTTATACATCAAATAAAGAAACTTAAATAAAGAAAAATACAAAATTTATTTCACTCAAAAATAATGTACAGATAAAAAGTTATGATCTGAATAAGATTCCAGAACTTCAACTTCCCAGACCCGTATCTTGCAAATAAAAACACCAAATGCAACAAACTCACCTTTAATTATATATAGTATAAAATAAGATATTTAATGAAGGCTGGTTTCGCATTTGGCGGAGCTACGGTTTAAAAGTTGAGTTTTGGACCCCTATTGTATACTTGTACAGATTAAAATATTCAATTTATTTATTATTCTTTATTTTCATAATTTTATATTTTTATAATTTTGTAAATCTTACTTATAATAAATGTGTATATTAAAATCAGAATAAAAACCTAAATAAAACACGAAATAAAATACTTGTATATAGCATACATAGGTATAATATTAATACACACATGTATAATTCATTCTTATATTTTATTAAGTGTGTAAAACACTCCAGAAAAATAAAATAAAAATACTTTTAAGTGTATAAAAATACTTTATAAATTTACAAAATAATAAACAGTAAATAAATAAATTAAAATTCACAAAATAAAAATAAAATACTTATATATATATATAGATAAATATACCTATAAAGGCTAAAATAGGTAACTTGTAATTATTAACCTTTAAAAAATAAATAAAAATCATAATAAAATAATTTATAAAATAATAAACATTTTTTATTTTGTAACCTTAATTTAATAAAATAGTTTACTATTTTATATTGATTTTACAAAATGTTTTTCCAGGCTTTTCCTGGTTGGTCCACGTGGACCAACCAGGTGGGCTGGAGAGTTGACCTCGGGTCAACTCTCTGACCCCTGCCTGTGCCCTTGTCAGAACGTGTTTTTTGGCCGTTTTGCGATTTTTTCGAGGGAACACCTTCCACTATTTTGTGTCGAGTCCTGAACATTTTTTGCTCCTCGATCATTGGGCATACACGCCCTTGGCTCATCTTGGTCTTTGGACCCTCGACGCGACCGCTATCCCTCGTTCTTCACGCTCTGTCAACCACCCGTTCAAAAAGACCCCCATCGCCACCTTCACTCTTGGAACCCTTTTGACCCGAGTTTACCCCACGCCTTGGAGCTCTGGACCGGAGGCAGTGACAGCGCATCCTCCAGCTTCTTCGCGCGAGGCCAAGCGACGGCCGAGGAGCTTCCATCTACCTTCCGGCAGGCCGTCGCCGTTGAGGTTGCATCTGTTGGTCTTCGGGCCAACTCGAGGTTGTTTTTGTTTCTTTTAATCGCGTTTAGACTCCCACACCTTATCTATATCTCTATCTTTCCATTTAGTCGCTCGCACTCACTTAGATCAGCCCAATTGAAGTTCGCCGGAGCCCTGCCCCGGTGAACCTTCTTCCACACCATCCACGCTTTCATCGCACCTCACAAGGCCTTGGGACTATCTACAGTTTATTCTCGTGCTCTTCTTGCAGGTCCCCAGGTGACCAGGACCCCATCAGGGGTCGTTTTTGTGAACGCCCAAGTCTCCTGGAGCAGCCCCCGCCACTTCACGTCGCGGCGAACCTCTGGCTTTCCCATTTTGCGGTCGTCGTCAGCTTAAGCTTCCCTCCAGGAACATCCGTGGGTAATCTGGGCGTCGTTGGAGGTCGAAGGAGCTCAGGGGGCTCGATCCAAGCTCACCCAGGCTGTGTTCTTCCGCCGTTCGTCCACCATGCCCCTGAGCCGTTTGATCGCACTCCGTTCTTCCAGCCAAGCATCCACCGTTAGATTTTGAGCTTTGCCAGCCGTCAGATCTTCAGCGCATCTTCTAATCTCGCCCGTCGATTGCGAACCGGCATTGCCTCCTGCGGAGCTGCCACGTGGCTTTAGTGGAATCTCTGCGGCCGTTGGATCCCGCTGTGCGTGGGTATTTTGCTAACTACGCACCGCAAACTTTTTGTATTTAAATTTTAGCGTATAAACTTTCATTGGCAGGGTAAAAACTTTGTAACTTTTGCACTAAACCCCTCATATTTAGGCGAAACTCCATTTTGATCTCTGCCAGGTCACGTGCTTTACGCACGTGACTTGGCATTTTTGCAGGACAAGCCCCTCGGGTCTTTATCTATTTCCATTCAGTCAATGAATGTATTTCTTGCATTATATATTTCATGGAAGTTTTACATTCAAGCCCCTGGATTGCTGACTAATTACATAAATACCCCTGCAAATATGTATTTTCTTTATGCTTCTAGTATTTAATCTATGCATCTATAAACTCCCAAAAAATCCTCAAAAATCACATTAAGCTCCTGTTGCATTGCACATTCACGACATATTTTTATTTTCCAATTTTATTGCATTTTAATATTTATTAAAAATCAAAAATATCCATTTTTAGCACCATTTGCATTATAAAACCCATAAAAATATATAAACATCTCAGAAAACTCCTAAAAAAATATATTTTGCATAGTTTAGTGTGTTCTAACTTTAATCCAAGAATCACTAAAAAAATATAAAAGAAAACTCCTAAAAATTAGAAAAAATCCAAAAACCTTCATAAAAATCTTAAAAATTCTCAAAAATCCTAAAAATACAAACTTTGTTTCTGAATTTTCTTTATTTTGTTATATTTAATTGAAAATTAATTTGGGAAATTTTTGTCACTGTTTGCTATTTTTCATTTCCATTTTAATTCCAGCCTTTTATCTTTTCCACTGTTTTCTAGTATTTTTTACTTTAAAAATACCAAAAAATTAGGAAAATCTAGAAAAATCACAAAACATTATAAAAATACAAAAATACCAAAAATACTTTATTTTCTGATTTTTCCTTATTTTTACCTATTTTTATAAATACTCTATTCCTCTCTTTCTTATAATGTATTTATATTCTATTATTGAAAAAGAAAATATATAAAATATATATAAAATACATTTAGAAAAGAAAAAAAAATCAGAAAAGTAAAAACCAAAATACAAAATTTAAAACTAAAAATAAAATAAAAAATACAAAATCAAAAACCCACAAAAAATAGCATAGATAGACACTTGATTACACTCACATTTTGAGCATTTTGCCCCGTTCTACCTGTCTGCTCCCTGTGTTCGACCTCTACATTGCTTGCACACTATACACATCCTTTGTAGAGTTATAATAAATTTTAACTCCGTACATTCACTTTGATTGTCTTATTTGATTGTTGTGGGTTAATTGTTGTTTTAATCCGGATTTCGTGCGGTCGCCACAGCGACTTTGTCTCCGCCTTGTGCGAGACATATTATACCGCTGATTTATGGGTTAAACACCTAGCACCAAGGCAAGCTTGGAGAGGATTTTGAAGACAATTTTCTTGTATTTATTTATTGCATTTATTGTGTAATTTGAAGTGAGAGAGAGATTACTTGAACTTTTAATAATTCAGGACACTCTCAGGACTCTACCACACTTCACGAGGTCCAGTGCCTGAGGGATTGTTCCCTTGGGGGCCTCGTCGATTTTTTTTCGCGATTTTCATCGCCTTTTTATTTTGTTTCTCAGTTTTATTTTATTTCTTTTGTGTGACTGAGCCCCGTAGAAATTGCTTGTCGATAGTCTTAAGGTCAAACACCTAATACTTGCATGCTCCTATAGTTTACGTTTCGACTTAGACAAATCTAATTTCTTCTTATTTGGAATTGAGATCGAGCGCCGAGAGAAGTGCTATACAGCGCTTGCAGGATCCGTTGTGGAAGACATCGATGCACTTCCTATACCGGACTTTTGGATCTCCCTTCTAGATATTTGGCATCTGGTTCTCCACGCTAATAGCAGTATCTCATCCTAGGGCGATTTCATCGGCTTGCATTGCATATAGATAGGTTCAATTCTGTTGAGCATCTTTGCATGTAGTGTTCAGGAGGCAAGGTGAGTATTTACGCTTTAGCATTCGTCATTGATTTTGTTGTTTGCATTGCTTTTCCGCTTCTCTACCTCTGATTTTGATCACCAAGGTGCTAAGATTCCCCGATAGGCTCGTGCATTCTCATAAAAAATACAAAAAAGTGATAACCAATAAAATTAAGACTGTTAACATTACTCGACCCTAAAATCAACGAAAAAGGAAAATATTGTCTTGCGGCGAGTAATCCTCTCATTGTCTTCGCTTTTATTTGCTCGCGTACACGCTAAGGACTAGTGCCCAAATCCCATCAAGCCTCCTAAGTGTTTGCGCAACTTTTGACTTCTCACCTAATTCTAAAACAGACAAGATAAAAAGACCGCACTTTTGCGATCTTCACCGAGTTGAGTAGGTGAATTTAGGGGTTTGTCTTGTTTTCATTTTTGTTTGTGATTGTTTTGTGAGCATTCTAGATCACCTATGCGCATTTGCGTCTTTTTCTTCACGTCTCTTGACTTGACCACTGTGCTCTCCTGATCATTTTCCTTTTGTTTCGAGATTGCAGACTGGGAGCGTTTTCTATCCGAACTTTACAGATCGCTCGTTCACTCCAGTCGGTCCACCTCCCTTTTATCAGAAGGATTCTCCTTCTATTTTTTCTGATTTTTGTACATATCCGCCTCAGCCACAGTATCGGCCCTTGGACTTCTACCCACATCCACCACCACCTCCATATTTTCCACCGTTACATCCACCTGAGACTGATCTGTTGGAGTCACCTCTCACGATGTCCACACTTGAGACCTTAACCAAGTTCATGGAGCAAATGAATTCGAGGATTGACGACCTCACTTGTCTAAATAAGGGCCATATGGATGCTTCACGATCTGACGATATGGATTCATTTGAGGATTCTCATGAGAGCTTGGAATCGCCCAAAATACAAAAAAATGAGAAAAAGTTAAAAGCACAAAAAGAATTTGGGAGACCTTTGGTTGAGTCAGACAGTGAGGAGAGTTCTCATTTGCCATACCCTTCACCCATACATTCACTCACATATTGTCCCATCTCTGACCTTGAGGATGCCACTGTATAGATTTGATCTTGGCATTCCTCGTGTATATGCTGATTCCGATCTTCTCCCTCGTATGGAGGAGGTCCAAAAATTAAAAAAATATTGACTGAACCTGAAGTGGTGGCCACCATTCATGATATCATCAGTGCCCCACTTCAGCAGTCCATGACCGATTTATTTGCTCCTCTTCCCAAGAAGAGAAAGCGGAGGAGCAGATCTGAGCGTCATATCTTAACCACGGCCACTGTCCACGCCATTGCTCATCGCCCATTTTCTAGGAAAAAGAACACTGTCACACCTCCTGTGAGCTGCACCATCTCTGACCATTTTTGTGATAACACTCTCCTCGATGACGGTGCATCAATTAATATAATACCCTTCTCATTGGTACAATCTATTCATCATGTACCTCTCAAGAAAACCAGGATTATAGTACAATTTGCGGATGGATCAATAAAGAGGCGGAAGGGTATTCTTGAGAATGTCGTCATTCTAATTCAGGGCATGAGCTTCACGACAGATTTTGTTGTCTTGCCCATGGAGACCTATACCCATGTGGAGTGTCCTCCCATCATCCTGGGATGGCCCTTTCTCTCCTCTGCGAGAGCCGTTATTGATTATGGATCAGGAGAGATTTACTTCCGTTCTGATGTCAGGAGCGATGTGTTGATCATCACATAGACCACCGACCAGAGACCCGCATCCCATTAGAGTGTGTCTGTGTTAGCCGACCCTGAGGCCTATGATCTATATGAGGATATCAGAGAGACTTTCTTTGTGATCGATGATGAGACCCGAGAATTCCTCTTCAAGAAGAAAAACTCGGAAAGCATAGAAAGACTCGGAAAGCATAAACCCTGGAGTTTCTGCTTCTTATGATTGTCAATGCGTTGATGGCATCCGTGGGATTGACATGATTGATACCCTAGAGCGGAGGGCAGATTTGGAGACTCTACAGGATGGATATGATTCGACTACTTTCACTAATGAGTACGTTCATGTTCACTTAGATTCCGATGAGGCTGAAAAGGCCGAATTTGATCTTGTTGTTTTTATTCAGGAATTCGGGCCTTTTGATGAGAAGGATGACCCGGTTGAGACTGTTGAGGACGAACATAGATCGATTACTTCCACTGATGAGTTCGTTCCTTTTGGTTGTAACCTAGATGAGACCTCGCAGGACGACTCTGACTACACTTCTTCTGATGATGATGAGTTCGTCCCATTTCACTTTGATATTAGCGAGACACCCAATGCCGAACCTATTTTTACTTCTTCCACTAACCCGCCTGCGCCTTCTCATCCTAGGACCAATGAGGACCTTCACTGTGTCGACCTTTATTGGTTTGTGTCATCTATGAACCCAGATGTCGACCTACACCATATCAGATCTATTCCTCAGCGGTCTCGCAAGAAGGTTTGCTTTCTACCTTCTTGATCCTATGTACATCCATCTCTGTTGTATATTCGCTCTTGTCCATCTCCCGTATTGCTCATCCACCCATTCTCATGTTTGCCTTGCTTAGGACGTGCTTTGTCGTAAGTATGGGGGGGTGGACGAGCTGAGTGTTCTTTCTTCGTTCTGTTTCATCACTCCTGTTGTTGCCTAAACGTATGGCTTCTTTTACCCTAAGTATAGGGGGAGTGAAGTGTACATCCTCTTCTATCTTCTTCCATCTTCATTTCTCTTTTCTTATTTTCTTCTTTTCCTATTCTACTATCTTTTTCTACCAAAAAGGGTGTTACCCCTTATTACCAGTCTTCTATACTTAGGTCGTACTTTGCCCTAAGTATAGGGGGTGTGGACCGAGTTCTGTCATTCTTTTCGATCCTCTCCATTGTCTCCTCTTCTTGTCTATACTTAGGGATATCTTAACCTAAGTATAGGGGGAGATAGTTTGAGTACGAACTGTTCATTCCCACCCTTGACCCTCCCTACTTTGTGTACAGTCTGTTATAAGTAGGATTATCTGATCCTAAGTATAGGGGGACGGTCGACTTCTCATTGATTCATTCATTTCTTCATTCGTTCTTTATTCTCTAGGCTTTCCTACACTCAGTACAAGTTATGTCTTCTCTTTTTCTCTATGATCTATGAGGACATAGCTCAAGCTAAATATAGGGAGTCGTATATACTCTGTATATACTTTAGTCATAACTCATACTTTCGTATTTTTTATTAATAATTATGGCTAATAACACTATAAAATTCATTAAAACACTTAATGAAAAAGATGTCTATTATTCCTCAAATGCTTTTTGTATTTACTGATTAATAAATCAGGGAAATTGTTTTTTTTGCAAAATGATTGAAAAAAGTTTGAAAATCATTTTGAAAAAATCCTTTGAAAACATTTTGTTCAATATTTTCAACCTTTTTCAAAACATTTTGTTTTGAAAAATTTTTATTTTTCTTTGTGTGAAATAAAATGTTTGAAAGATGATATGCAAATGGTTTGAAAAATGGTTGCAAAATTATTTGAAAAAGCTATATATATTGTTTGAATAACTTTTGCAAAATTATTTTCAAATATGTGTACATGTTTGTAAAAAATATGTTCAAAAATTATTTTGGACTATAGTTTTCAAAATTGTTTGAAAACTTTTGTGCACTAAGTTTGAGGAGTATATACATCACACTAAAATTCTTAATCAATACATTTATAAAACTGACCACTTACCCTTGTAAATTCTTAAAAACTTAATTCTTGTAAATATAAGATGCATCCATGTGTAAATATTTTTTATTAAAAAATCTTTTGTTTTCAAAAATTTCAAAAACATTTGCAAAACTAAAAATCACAAAAATATTTGTAAAAAAAATTAAAATACCAAAAACATTTGAAAAACCTTTTTGAAAATATAAAAAATGCATATGCATCATCTTTTACAAAAATCCATAAAAAGTTCAAAATCTTGAAAATTAACTCACAGAAATATTTGCTGCATTCTGCATAGCATTTGCATGGCATTAGCATTTTTCGGATTGAGTTTGATAGTTGAACAAGTCTAAGTGAAATCCGAAGATTGGAGCTTGGTGGGACCTTAAAATCTACCTAATTAACATGAATCTTATAGGAACTGGAATTGAGGTACTTCAGGTCTAGTTGACTTAATTCTTTAAGGATTGTGAGACTTGGTTCAATGGATTCTTGACTGCCTAAGTAGAGTATTTTGGAGCGCAAGCACGACATTTGTTGATAATGACCTAACTTGGATACCTGCACCTTTCACGTGGCTCAACTCAGTTGGAGTGCTGAGGGGATTGGATTTGCTGCTATGAGACACACACAAGTGGAAATATTTGTCCTCCTCTAGGGAGGGAAGTGCACCCCAACCCGTCCATTGATGATGAATTTTGAAGACAGGAGAGTGTGGGTTGCAATAAAGCTTCGAAAGAGGGATAGTCTACTTGCTCAAGAGGAAAAACTCCCTACGTAAATGTTTCTGTATATAGTATTTAAAAAAACTCCAAAAAAGTGGGCATGCCTGAATAAAAATAAATGTTTACCGGAGTGTATATATGTTGTATAATCAATAAGCAAGCTTGAGCTTCAAAGTCAAATCATACGAGCCTGCAGTTGGATGACTTGACTACAATGGTCTTGCATCCTAGGATAGGTAGCTACACTGGCTACCATCCATTCTTCTCTTCACCCCTTCCTCTTGAGCTTGTTGTCACTTGAACTTTGAAGGGAATACCGCACTCCTCGAGGAAGGAGTTATTGGATTGGGGAATCATTGGGTTGTCATGCTGGAGAAGTTAGTCTCTTGTCATTTCAGTTGGGGAGAGCCATTATCACTTACATTGTACGAGTCAGATTCATAGTCGTAAGGGTTTGTGTTTGAGTTGAAATATTTCTGACCTGGCTATTGAGGAGACTTGAGCAAAGATTCTCGAAGGTTGTTGGATTTCAAATCTGATTCTCATTAAGGTTCTGCCCGCACTAAAATTCCAAAGGTCCGACTTAAGCTCCAAACTTTGATTTTGTGAAGACTAGTTTGGTAATTAAACTAAATCCAATTTATTTCTTTTTCTTTTCTTTGGTTTTCTTTTTTGCACTTATTGCACAAGTGTTTGCTAGGGACTAGCAAAGGCAATTAAAAGGGGATGATGAATCTTCGTTTCATCATCTTTATTCTATCATTTTGTCCTTAAAAACCCTAGTAAATGCGTGTAAATACCATTAATTCAAGCATTTTAGCATTCATGCATTTGTGTGTAAAAAGTGTATAAAATATGGGTTTTAAAGTCAAAATTATAGAATAAAGAAAAGAACAAAAAAGAATAAAATATTGCAAATATTTTATAATCCTAAACCCCGAGACCTAGGCATCTCGATGACTAGATCGACAAGGATCAAAGGAGGGAGAGATAAGGGCCAAAATAAATAAAAATTCCCTTTTATTTTATTCATGTTCCTTCATTTTCAGGACCTGTTTTTAATTCTACTTTTTGTACTTCAAATCAAGAAACTTTGTATATGAAATTGTAGATAATAAAATATAGAAAAATACAAAATTTATTTCATACAAAAATAATGTACATCTAAAAAGTTATGATCTGAATAAAATTCCAAAACCCCAACTTTCCAGACCCATATCTCTCAAATAAAAACTCAAAATACATCAAAATCACTTTATTATATATAACTTTTAATAAGCTATTTAATGAAGGTAATTTCATATTTTTTGGAGTGACAGTTTGAAAGTTAGGTTTTGGACCCCTATTATATACTTATACCAATTAAAATATTAATTTTATTTATTATAAATTATTTTTATACTTTTATATTTTTATAACTTTATAAATATTATTATATTATATGTACATAGTAAAATAGAAATAAAATACTAAAATAAAATACTTGAAGATAATACATAAGTAAAATACCAATAAGTATACCTATATAGATAATACAACTATTTAATTGTACATAATACATCAGAAAAATAAAATAAAATTATATTTAGGTTTATAAAATAAGTTATAGATATATAAAATAATAAAAAAATTAATAAGAAAACATTAAAATATATAGACAAATATACCTATATATAGCCCTTGAAAGGTAATTTGTAATTCTAAACCTTAAAAAAATAAATAAAAATCATAATAAAATAATTTAGAAAATAATAAATATTTTCCATTTTATATCCTAAAATTAATAAAATAAATTATTATTTTTAATAGATTTTACAAATCTTTTCTCCATGCTTTTTCCTGGTTGGTCCACGTGGACCAAGAGGGTTGGAGAGTTGACCTGCGGTCAACTCTCTGACCTGCCTCATGCCCCTGTCAGATCTCGATTTTTGCCTGTCTTTGCGGATTTTTTGAGGTTGAATCTTTCATCCTTTCATGATGCTCCCTTCTTGACTTTTCATCCCTACTTATCAATGATTCACGCCTATGGATTTTCTTTTATGATTGGAGCCGCAATTCTGTATATTTCCTCATCCTTTAGAGTCGTTCTGTCACTTGTTCAAAACTCTCCCCATTCCTCCATTTGAATTTCAAACCCCTTTTTCCCTAGTTGTGCGTTCCTCTGAGTTGGCTTTGACTCACGCGTGTGACAGGCGCGTTTCCAGCTGCTTGGAGCGAGCCCCGGCGAAGGTCTCAACGGTCTCCACCTATCTCTGTCGCTTCACCAGCGTACATGTCCTATCTCATGGTTCTGTCCATTGAGGTCCTTTTTTCTTTGTTTTCATTGCATTTTTAGCTTAGTTTTAATGTTTTCGTCCGATCCTTGATCTTAAATTTAGGTTTCCTCACGTGTTGATGCCTCATCCACAGTTCGCCTGAGCCCGTCCGATGAGCTCCCATCTAGTGTTTACGCGCCTCATTTCCTTTCTAATAGGGTCGAGGCATTTTGCCCTCGACCCCATCTATCTCCTGTGAAGGTTTGAAGCCAAAGGACCGCTAGAGGGTCGTTTTGGAAGTTGTCGGAGGTTCCTGTTTGCTCCTCCTCCGCTAGCGCACTCCGGTGGCAGCCGAGCCATTTTAAAGTCACCAACAACTGGAGAAGAACCGCGGGAGCGTTGGGCGCCATTTTGGAGCAGAAAGGACCGCTGGGGAGGGAAGATCTCGCTGCAGGAACTTCGCAACGACGAAGTTCTTCCTCGTTCGTCGACCATCCTTCTCTGTCGTCGGATCATCAAGACGCCCCAAATCGAGCAGTTATCGTTAGATTCGTAGAGCTAGAGCCGTCCAATCCTGATATGGGATTTAATCCCAGCCGTATCTCGCAAACCGGTATCGGCTGTCACGAGAGTGACACGTGTCTTAGTAAAGAAGATCCAGTCGTCCGCTCCTGTATAGGCATTGGTATTTTACACTTGTTCCCTCGCCAAGTTTTATATTTGTTGTTCAGAACATAAACTTTCATTTGCAGTTATTTTTTATTTTGTAAAATTTGTAAAAAGGCGCCCAAGCTTCCCATTACTGCATATCGATCCTCGGTCGCGTCACCTCGCGTGACGCTTCACGTGAGTTGACATTTTGCAGGTGGGCTCCTGGGGCTTTTACTATTTCTATTCAATCCTCGAACTTCTTAATGCAGTTATAATTTTTGGACATTCTGCAAGTAAGACCCTGGGTTTTGGAAAATTACATTTAAGTCCTCGTCAGGCGTACGTGCTTGTCACGTGATATTTGGTATTTTTGCAGGGATACCCTCGGGCTTTGCGTATTTAATATTAGTCCTGTAGTTTTCATATTCAGTTATAATTTTCTGTGAAATCTACACTCAGGCACCTACACTTTCTATATTTACAAAAGTACCCGGCCAGCAGTGTATTTTCTCTTTGTTGTTTGGCATAGCTTCCTGTTGCATTGATCTCTCACGCCATATTTTTAATTCACAATTTTGAAGAATTTATTATTTATAAAAATCAAAAAGTGTCATTTCTATCCCTGTTTGCAAAAGAAAATCCATAAAAAACCTTTTGAAAAATTACCAAGAAAGTATTTTGTGTATTTTTGTGTTTTTGACCTTCAGACCAAAATTCACTAAAAATTATAAAAGAAAACTCTAAAAATATAAAAAACTAAAAATCTCTATAAAAATATACAAAAGTCAGAAAAAAATCCAAAAATTATATTTTCTGTTTCTTAATCTTATCTATTTTAATATCATTCTTTTAAAATTAATTTGGAAAAATTTTTACATTTTTTAATATTTTTAATCTCCAATTTAGTTTTATTTATTTATTTTAAAATCCTATTTTGGGTTTTTTTGACTTTAAAAATATATAAAAAATTGAAATTATCTAAAAAATCACAAAATAGTAAAAATTATTAAAAACCCAAAAATATTTTTTTCTTATTTTTTGCTTATTTTACTTATATTTTATATTAACCCTAGCTTCCATTGTATATATATCATATATGGGTTAAATGGGGCTGCCCCCTGGGAGTAGCCAACTTAGCTACTCCCACCCCTATTTTTCCCTCATTTTTTTTATTTCTTTGGAAAATAAAAATTTGTAAATTCATCATTATATCCCGCTAACATTCTATTAAAATTTCATTAGAAACAGAGACTCCTACGGCCTTCATCCAAACAGGGTCGATTTAAAAAATCCTACGACCGTTAAAAAAAATGACGTTTGGATGGAGGGCCTAGGAGTCTCTGTTTCTGATGAAATTTTAATAGAATGTTAGAGGGATGTAGTGATGAATATACAAATTTTTATTTTCCAAAAAAAATAAAAAAATGAGGGAAAAATAGGGATGGGAGTAGCCAAGTTGGCTACTCCCAGGGGGCAGCCCCATTTTACCCATCATATATATATATATATATATATGGGTAAAATGTGTATGCCCCCTAGGGGGAGCTAACTTAGCTCCCCCCGCCCCTTTTTCACAAATTTTTTTATTTTTTTGAAATCTAAAACCGTGTAAATTCATTATTAAATCTCTATATTATGTCATTCAAATTTCATTCGAAACAGAGACTCGTACGACCTCCATCCAAACGGGATCGATTTAAAAAATCATGTTACCGTTAAAAAAATAATTGTCTGGATGGAGGCCGTAGGAGTCTCTGTTTCACACGAAATTTTTATGACATAATATAGGGATATAGTGATGAATATTCACGGAAAAAATTTTTAAAAAAAATAAAAAAAATTGAAGAAAATAGGGCGGGGGGAGCTAAGTTAGCTCCCCCTAGGGGGCAGCCCCATTTTCCTCTATATATATATATATATCTTATATTATATTTTAAAAGAAAAATAATGAAAATATATAAAATATAAAAAATACAAAATTAGAAAATATTAAAATCAAAAAATAAAATTATAAAAATCAAAAATCAAATAAAAATATAAAAGTAAAAACCCACAAAAAATAACATACTTATAGACAAATACATCACGGTCGCTTTTGTGCATTTATGCCCAGATCTACAATGTGTTCCCCGTGTTCGACACTCTGCACGTACTTGCACCTATACACATCTTTATTGTAGAGTTATAATAAATTTTAACTCTGCACACTAGCTTTTCATTGTTTGATCATCTGTTGCGGGTTAATTGTTGTTTGAAGTAGGATTTCTTGCGGGTTGCCACAACGATTGTGCCTCTGCCTTGTGTGAGATATATTTAGACCCGCAAAAAATTGTCTTCATCACCAACCCATAGTAGACGATCACGATCGTCCCTTGTAAAATATATCGTAAGTGGAAACAACATGCTCCATATGCGATCATCTATGACTTTAGGGGACGGTCACGACCGTCCTCTGTGATTGAATTAAATGGGACAGTCGTGACCGTCCCCTATGATGACCAATATATGATGGTCACAAGCATCACCCATGTTCATCATATGGGACGGCCATGACTGTCCCCTATGATGACTAATATATGACGGTTACAAGCGTCACCCATGTTCATCAAATGGGACGGTCGCGACCGTCCCGTCTGTGTTTTATCAAAGGGGATCGTCCTCTAAGGTGTCCTATAGGGGATGTTTGTAAATGTCGTCCCGTCTGGAAAATGCGACATGGTCTATGGGGACGAATCACGGTCATCGCCTCTGACTAGAAGGGATGGTCGTTCACTCAAAGGGGATGGAGATCGATCGTCTCATGATCTATACTTTCCTGTAGTGGGAAGTGGTCGAAGAGAAAGGGAAGATCGAACGACTTCATGCCGAATGTCTCTATAACCAAGCCTTTGGGCCTAAGACTTTATTCAGGGCATATGTTTGTACTCTGGTAAGGCTAGACATAACAGGTCGCATGGAGGGAGGATTCACTGCGTTAGACAGAGTAACTTTTACAGGGTTGAGTTAATAATAATAAAGTTTATAAGATCGAGAGGGTAATTTAAAAAGATTCTAGTATTCGTGATATAAAAATCTCTACTTATTTTAGTAGGTGTACGTACATGCACATGGTAATTCAATAATCTTTTTGTGTAGTTTTATATCATGTTTCAAACCAGTAAGATAAGACATTCAAATCCGTTTATCTCGCCGGATCAAATTAATTAATCCACCCAAAATATTGTATCACTAGATTAACCCAGCGAACCAACCTGGTTCAAATCCTTATCAAATATTGCATCGGATTCGTCCAGAAATAATTCATACCAACATGTCTTTTCTCCCCTAAATCTGCTCCTTTTGGGGGGATTGTGATAGTAAAATACATTTGTTAGGAAATACCGTAGTGGTCACTGAGATTTCCTCTAATTCCATTACATGCTTATTAGAAAGGCAACTTCTTATCCTAATAACCTCCCTCTCCACCTCCTATTCTCAAACTAAATTTATAAACTGAGCTTTGTCAATCTAAAAAGTATCACATCGTAATTAATCCATATACTTCAATTTTCACGCAAAAAATTACATTCCAAGTTATCCTCCTCACACCGAATTATCTATCCAAGAATTTATTAAACATACAAATAATAGCATGTCTCTCACAATTATATATGTCAACCTTCCACAATAATTATCTTTTTAACCAATCTACGTAACTATCTAAACACATCCACGTAAAAATCCGCAACAAACTAAAAATTCATGACATAATAAGCTTCTTCACGATAGGGAAATCACTTTATTCATCGAAGAATTTGTTACCACCTTTGGTTGATACAAAAGGAAATTTTCTAATGAAAGATAAACTACCAAAAATTAGCCTAAATCTTGCTAAATGGATGTTTTAGATGCTAATCCGTTTTGTGGGTTTGGTCCTGAGTGGAGCGTCATTTAATCGCTTGAATGTTAGGAGAACTTTGCATCATTTTCTCATGTTTCTCTGTAACAATTAGAAATAAAAGAAATAATACCAATTGGCAGATATAGAAGCATCAATTTGATGGTTTACCTTGAAGAAGAGATCAGTTTACTTCAGACATCTATCAGCTTGAGTAAGATTTGATCAGCATTTTGCATTAACAGATTGGATATCGGAGAGTAATTTCACTTGTACTTTTGTGATTTTAATTAGGGGTTACCTTTAAAAAAATTCTAAAAATTGTTGCAGTGAGGCTGGAATAGATTGTTCTGAATGAAAGATACAATGGATGACAAACAAAAGAATGGATTTATTATATGGAATACTCTCGATGGCTGCCAACGAATGATCATTTTTGTCTTGGGAGACTTTTTCCAAATTCTACTTAAATTTATTTTTCTAGAACTTGTTATTTTAGGAGGCACGGGCATATCATACTCTATCATCAAACGCTACAACCAAAAGAGATTATAGTGACATTTTTTCCCTAAAAACACATTATTTTATCATCCCATGTTCTATATATAATGATGATATATCAACGAATCATTATTATAAATTTAACATCAGATGATGTAAAAAGGATACCGTCCCCCTTAAGACCCAGAATGTTTTGGCGAGTGCACTTTTTGGCAAAATAATTGAGGATATGGAGGTGGTATATGAAATGTTCGTTAGACAAAAGGCAGTTTTTCAGTGTCTTCAAGCTGTTCATGCCCAAGATTTTCTCCTTACCCTTCCTATAGACGGACTTGGACTTCACATGTCACCGGTGGAATACCGCAGTAACCTCAAATATCGTCTCATGATTCCGTTATTTCCTACTGATGAGATTTGTCCAGACTGTCGTAAGGCATGCTTGGACAATTTTGGTGATCATGCCATTCATTGCAGGGAGCTCCCGGGGTTTAAGTTCAGACGCGATCTCATTAGAGACGTTTTATTTGATGTCCTCAAACGGGCAGGTATTGCTGCTAAGAAAGAGGCGCCAGTGAACTTTTTAACAGATCCACAAGAGGGAAGATCCACACTTAGACCTGCTGATATTTTGATTTTTGGGTGGGTAGGCAGAAAACATGCTTGTGTAGACTTGACAGGTGTTTCCTCGATGGTGGGGCTGAAGAGCGGGACCTTCACAGCAGCAGCTTCCTTAACAAAAGTGGCTAAACATGAGAAAGCCTGCACGGAGAATCAACATGCCTTCATCCCCTTTGGTTTTGACACTTTTGGCTTCCTAGCACCGGAAGCTATTGAGCTTTTAAAGAGGATCCAAAAAGTGATGAACAGTAATGTAATGGATCTCAGATCTATGGATGTAGTGTTTAGAAGGATTGGCTTTGCGACACAAAAAGGCCTAGCGGCGTAGCTTGTTGCCCGCTTGCCGTCTATTTCGACGTAAACCTTTTTATCTTAGTTTCATTCAAAATATTTGATTTTGAAGTTAAAAAAAAGATGATATAACGACAAATTTCAAAAAAAAGTCACTATAAATTTACTTTGTTGTAGGAAACAATAACGTTTCTTTTGTAACTCATAATGATCGTGATCGCCTTTTTTTTCTGAAAAAACATGCAATCCAGCAAGGAAGGGAAGATAGGGAGATTATGGAAGGAAAGTACATGGAATGACGGAGGAGGCAGATAACTAGATTTAGCCTCAACATGGTAGTTATGTGTAGATCAAATGACTTCGCACCGGAGGAACATGTCAATATGGATTATCCCCGTGCTCTCTACCGTTAGGGGAAAGAGGTTTAGGTACGACCTTGTGTGAGACATAGAAGGCAGTCTCAGCTATCGACAAGCTTCCCCTACCCGATCCTAGTTTTCTGTGGTCGCTAAGAACAATCCTTTCAGCAATTATCGCATGCGCTTCTTGTATCGCCCGCTTGATTGCAGGAGGAGGAGGAGGCATGGTTAGTGCCTCCAAGGAAGTAGGAGCGGTAAAGAGAAAGGCGAAGAGAAGGAATGCAGCTGCAATCTTGGGCACAAGAGAACTCATCTTGGTTTTGTTTTAGAAAAGGTGTGCATGTGTGTTTGTATATAGATTAGAGAGGGATGTATAAGAAGAGACTTCATGGATAGTGGGAACTGAGATTCTCACCCTCTCTCTCTCTTTTAAACGTTTTAAATGGTTTAGTTTTAGTTTGTTCAAATGTGAAAACGGAGTTGTTTATGTTTGTCCATGGGTAGTTAAATAGGAACGGTGCCATCCTTTTCTTTGTCTGGGAAAAAACGGCTCATCGCTTTACTTCTCCTCGGTTTTCATCAAGTTTTCAAATAACACGTGAGTAGACCATTTCAAAGCTTTCAATATAAATAAGTCAAGGTTTGAATTTCAAAGCATGTTTTACCTCCGGATTCCTGATGGCACAGTACAGTCATAAGATATCATACGTGCATGTGCATGCACACATACGTATGTTCATACAAATATATATATATATATAGACATACACACACACACGTACACACATACATACATGCGTACACACATATATACATGCGTACATACATGCATACATATATACACACACACATTTACATACATACACATATTAGATAAGAAACATTACGGAGCATGTTAATGTCAAGGTTATGCGTCATAAAGCAAAAGATGATTGGACATTCTCAATCTAAGGTGCTTTAATAATTCTCTTCTTAACAATCGATAAAACATATCTTAGACAATAGGAAATCACGTCTCTCTTCCATTTTAAGTGCCTCGTGTTACTAGGGAGGACCCATCATTATTTCTAATTACGCGCCTGGTATCCTTTGCCTTGGAAAGCTCATTTGCATGGTGCAAGCCAACTCGTACATTTCTCTCCTGGAGTTATGGCATTTTGTTTGCCACAATAATGTTTCAGTCAGAGTTAGGTTCGATACTTGGAATGCAAAATTTAACTGGTTCAAAAGCATGGAATATCAGTTGCCTTTTAGCTTGTTTCATTCAGCTAAGAAAGTTAAAGTGAATCTTGATAACATCAAGTCATCTTTGAACAATCTAGCTATTGACTTCGCTATTTTTCCATCGAGGAATTTTCCCACCACAGTTACCTACTTCCTTTGGCTCTTGCCTCATCGTTCAAAAAAATTACACAATGTTCAAATTTTGATCTATATTTTTTTATCCAAGAGTTACCTACTTTCTTTGGCTCTTGCCTCATCGTAAACTCCTAACCCAAGATTTGCTTGGGATCATTAACATTACATCGATAAATCGATGTCATCTTTGTGAAAAACCACATTGAAGATTACTTGCACCTTTCAATGATGGCTCAAAAGAGCTATATCGTCATGTGTGGTTGGGTACCAAATTTCTTATATCTCAAAAGATTGTTAACAATGTCCGGGAACCTTGCAGCTACTCGGGTTAATTGTCCGATGCCAATAGTGCTACCCTTTGGTGTGCTCTTTGGAAAGCCATTGTGCTCACGCTTTTTCCTGGCAAACAGGTTAATACCAGGACATTACTTCATGATGTTTTCGTTATTTGTGCGTTGCATTCAGGCAATTCTATATATCATGTTTTCGACACTTCGGACCACATCTAGATATACGATGCTTGCCTAACTTTTCGACATTTTTGAGCTTCCCCATCTTCGTCTTACATGTATTATGGAGTTGTGCAATGATTCCCCGCTCTACAGCTTGCTTAAGAATTACATGAATACTTCCGCCAAAGCAAAGAAATTCTTTGCATTAGCCCTTTTTTGACCAACAAACTTTGTTTATGTCGATTTTATTGTACGTTTATTTGTGCACCGGCATGTGCAGGTCATTCTAAGGTTTTTTGCGAACAATGGTTTCTGGATTTTTTGTGGGATCTCGTGGGCGTCTTGCGGTCCTCCTTCTAGTGAAGGGAGAGCTCGTTATTTTGTAATCTCCCTTATTGGCTTCTCTTTTAAACTATGAACGAGTGGTATCGTATCGTAAATGTAGAAAGGTGCCATCTTATTTCAAATCTTTCCTGTATAGAGAAAGAGAAAGATATTGAGAAGCGATTTCACAGAGGTGTTGGCAAAAGTTTGAATGTTTTTATTGAAAATGTGGTCATAGTCAATGACCATGTCTATATAGCATGCTCTCATGACTTAAAAACATGGACTTGTGCTCTTTTGTTTGCATCCAAAGGACCCTCAATGGAAGTCCATTTACGCTGTCGTGTTTGTTATTTTCGTGCTGTTGAGGTCAACAATGGGACCCACGAAATGACACGTCATGACTTGACTCGGGAGTCTCAATGATTTGGAACACCTCCAACCATAGACTTCTACTTGATACCCAAATTTGATATATAGAACTAAAGTAAATATGTATTCGTGGTCATTTATAATATATTTGTATTTAATATTTGCCCATGGTCATTTATAATATATTTGTATTTGATAATTGTTCGAGTGTTTAGGATTGTCGGTCAGAAAATGTGATTCGTTAAAATTTTGATTCAGATTCAATTCGAAACTAAATTCAAATCTAAATGTATGTTTTTAACATGCAAATGGCATATTTGTCCAGGTGCGGTCCGTCAAAATTCGACACACATACATAGACAAACGTATACATACACATGTTTACAGCTTCTTATTTCGTGGTAAGGGAGCCTTATTTCGAGATAAGTGGTTGTTGTCCAAAGATATATGGAATTTATCCCAAGATAAGCGAACATTTGAGGGATAAGTGAACTTTATCCTAGAATAAGCTGTCTCAAGTCAAATTGTAACATCTTGGTTACACCATCTATCATGTCTCTATAAATAATACTTTTCCCTTCATTATCCCTCAATCAAATTGAACAAGTATTGACCTCATTCATCCATTATCCCACAGCATTTCTTATCATTTACTAAAATAAATTTAAAAATATATTAAATTACAATTTCTCAAGAAGGATCCTTATTAATCTAATTCTTCTAAAAGATGAAGAAGGATGAGATAGAGAAAAAAAATTGAATGAATATTATTCTATACTTATATGTACACATTCACACACATATATTTATACACACACACACACACACACACACACACACACACACACACACACACATATATATATATATACACGCCTGCCTCCATTTCATTTATTTGCATTCAATCTCATTAGAAAAATCTAATGTTTGATATTCGCTTAGATTCGATTCATATTCGGTTCAAAGATAAAATGAACCTAACCTAGACATATATTTAGACTCGTTTACGTAAACAAATCAAAATTGAAAATGGCAAGTTTGCTCGGGTTCTATCCATTTCCCCTACAAGTGTAGAACATCCCAACATAGTCTCACATCCATAACTCACAAAATGTGAACTTTGACTTAATTAATAATTTTGAGCTTGACAACGGATCCATTTGGGCTCGAACCCAATAACTAGTCAAGATCGGTTTTCTTCAATGATGGTCACATAAAGTCAGTTCCCTTCAATGATAGAAAGGGCTATCCCAGTGGTGTGGCCACCCCTAGGAAGGCACATGAGGAAATTATTTTCTAAAGCATACAATTGCCACTATTTTTAGAGATAGGTGACGGGTCATATTGTAACGAGTACATTGCGAATATAAGTTGTGGAGGTTGTAATAACTCGATATAGTCTTACATCTAAAAAGTCACAAAGTTTAAGTGTTACGAATCGTGAAAGCAGAATACACACAAATGATCAATCAAGAAAGCACAAAACATATAGATTTGCAAGGTTCACCCGTATCTGGGCTACGTCCTTGGGCAGCGATTGGTTTTCACTATTTGGAGAAGAAGAAAATACATAGAATTCAAAGAACCCTATCCCAGGTGAGTTTATATACGACTCTCATACAGACGGATCAATGAAACAAATGGATCCATATATATGAATACAAATAGAACAGTTGTGGTTGGTATGGAAGGAGGGTGTGCATACGATGATTCTTCAACCTAGGTCAGCTGGATAGAAATCAAGGTATATCAACAATCTCCACCTTGAATTGAATCCTCTAAGAAGCTTTACCAAGCTTCATAGTGTTATAGACAGCCCCTCCTTGGGGCTACTGCCAACTATCGACAATGAGCAATTCCAAACATTGTTTGAACTTACTCCCATGAACTACCTCTGTGAACATATTAGTTGGATTATCTGTTGTACTAACCTTCTCCACCTTGATCCTCTTCTCAGATCGAATGAAGTGATATCTAACATTTATGCGCTTGGTCCTATCGTGACGCATATGATCCTTGACTAAGCATATTGCATTGAGACTGTCAAAATATAATATATCTGATCCCATTGTAAATTGAAATCTCCAACTATTCCCTTCAACATATGTCTTCCTTTGCACCTTTTGTCAAAGTGATGTACTTTGCCTCTATGATAGACACAATAGCTGTTGGTTTTAAGGTAGCCTTCCAACTAATGACGAAATTACCCGCCATTGATCTCCTCCCATCAACATCTACAGCATAATATGAAGTGAATATCCAACAACCAAACACTCTAAATCACTTCTATAGATGAGGCTAATGTATGATGTTCTTCTCATATAGCAGAAAATCTGCTTGACTGCATGGTATTGACCCTCGAATTTCCCTTGAATCTACAAAAAACACCCACCATAAGACTCCTAACTATGCTGGCTTAGGGAACACATGACATGTGTTCCTTCTCTGCATTTGATTGAGGTATGAAAGAAACTGATATATGAGTATTCGCAGTGGATAGAGTATCTAGAGACTTGGTTGTAGATATCCCAAATGCTAGTAGAACTTTCCCAATGTAGTTCTCTTGATATAAGACAAACTTCCCTTTTGTACGATCCTTAATGATCTCCATCCCTGGAATCTTCTTCGCTTCACTAAGGTCCTTCACGTCAAACTTTGAACTAAGAATCTTCTTCAGATAAGCTATGGTACTCTTCTTCTTGGTAGCAATCAGCATGTCATCAAAGTATAGTAACAGATAGATGAAGGAGCCATCCTCCACCTTGTTTTAGTAAACACAACAATCGTATGTGCTCATATTGAAACTATGATCAATCATGAAGCCATCAAACTTCTTGTTCTCTATCTGTGAGACTACTTAAGCCCATACAAGGACTTATTTAATCTACATACATGGACTTCTTGAAATGCGAATCTCTGGTTGGCTTATAAGAATGTCTTCTTCGAGTTCACCATGCAATAAAGATGCCGTCACATCTAATTGCTCCAGTGATGAATCTGCATTTCATCACGTTTATTCGTTCATTTTGGCCTTAAATCCCTAGTTAAATACATGTATATACCATTAAGTTGCCAAAATAAACACTTTGTAAGTTGTACAAAATATTGTATAGTATAATGTATATTTATTGTATTTAATTATAAAGTTAAAGAATAAAGGAAGAAAAAAAGAGAAATGAAACATCATAGGTGTTGAATGACCCAAAATCCCGAGACCCAGTCATCAAGATGACTTGGTCAATAAGAAATAAAGTAGGGGGAAAGGGCACAGAGCTGTACAAAGATACAAAGAAAACCTACATAAAACCCTAACTATAATTTATCTATAATTGATTTTGGCACCTATTTTATACTATTATTTTTCTACACCCTAAATAATAAAGCTTTGTACATGAACAATGTACCTAAAAATACAAAGAAAATACAAAATTGAACTCATAGAAAAATAATGCATAGTGTGCCCGAGACAAGCAGAATAAAACAAGGTTTTAAAAATCGAATCGAACTGCCGGTTGAATCGGTTAAACTAAGAACTGGACGAAAAATGGTCCAACCATCCGACTTTTATTCAGAAAATAAAAACCAGTCAAAACTGGTCAAAACCCGATTAGACTGCTTAAACCTGGTTGAACCAATTGAACCAAACCATCGATTCGACCATCCATTTTTTTGACAAAAATAATTTCCAATAAATTAATAAAATACAAGCTTTTTCAGAAATATTCATAATCTAGTCCCATTCTAACCTATAGTATAGTGCCCCATTATCTCCTCTCATTCACATGTGCCAATGACTCATTATGTCTTGTCTCTTCCTACCATATGAGCATTGCCTCTTTCTTCCCACATTGTGTATGAAGTTGTCCACTTATAATAATAACAAACGAAGAAGATGTTGCCATAGTCATACTATGAAAATTAACAAATCAACAACACTTGTCATTAATTAGAGTTTAAAGTCTTATATCGAACATAAATTTAAAGTGTTTAAATACTTTTAAAATTATTAATTTTTTATATCACATATATGTATTTATATAAATTTGCAAAATATGATTATTATGTCTTTTCGAGTTTTTTAAGAACATTTATACCTCTAACTTTTTATCAATTTCTTTTGCGCTCCTATATTTCCTTAAAAAATCACACTATCATCCTTATGTTGGTATAAAATGAGAGCACACGTGTACTAATAAAAGATCATTAATATTGATTTTGTAAAAATATAGGGGACACATGCAATAGTATTAAAAATATAGGTATAAGTGTTATGAAAAAACTTGGAAGGAGAAGAGTAAACAAATCCTCGAAAGATATGATGTAACTTTTTTCATATTTATCTGTACGATATACTGGTCTAACTCGGTTCGACCCAGTTGAACCGTACGAACCAAACCAACAATACAACGGTTCAGCCTTCTCAATTTTTTTGAACTGCTGATGTCATCACCAGTTTGACAGGTCGGTCTCATTGGTCCGGCCATAAAATTCAAAAACCGACAAGCCCTGTTTGATGTCCAGTTTGGTTTTTAAAACATTGGAATACAAAACTGCAAATAAAACTTCATAAACATGTATCTTCTCCATACTGTATCAAAATGGATCTAAATCACCATTAATTGTATAAAAGTTTTAATATACTATTTAATGAAGGCGGTTTCATTCAGATTGGAGCTAAGCTGCAAAAGTTGGGTTTTGGGCGCATATTGTGCAATATACTTATGTATTTTTTTCATTATGTTTATTCTTTATATTTTTTGATTTCTTTTATTTTTATAAAATTATAAATATGATTTGAAACAAAAATCAATAATTAAAATCACTAAAATAATATTTAATAAAATCAATCTCTTTAAAATATAGATGAAATATACATGTATATACCTACAATGTACATGTACATAATATATTAAGCATACAAAGAAATTAAGAAAAATACAATAAAAATAACTAAATATGTATAAAAATAAATCAAAAATATGTAAAATACCTGTATAAAATAAGAAAATGTATATTCTAAAATAAAAATATAATACCTAAATACAAGTATCTTTACCTATTAATATATATGTAGATATTAACTTATGATAAATCACAAGTATCTTTACCTATTAATATATATGTAAATATTAACTTATGATAAATCACCTCGTAAAAATAAATAAAAATAATAAATAATGCATTACATTACAAATAATTTTTATGTTAAATAAAAATTTAATTAATTCATTTGTTTTATTATTGAATTTATGAAGAACTTTAACCTTGGAATTTTGTGGTTTGTCCATGTGGACCAACCAGAAGTTTCTTTTTGTTGACCTAGGTCAAATGTCCTTGCGAAGTACCCCTTCCATGTCAGAACTCGGCGCATGCCTTCTTCTTAGATTTTTGGAGTGTGCCCCATTGATCTATTCATCACGCTTCCTTCTGCAAATCCATGTGCGGTATGATCGACATCCTCACCCATATGTCTGATAATCCAAAGAGTCATCCATGCTTGTGAAATCCCGTGAACATCTCCCCCTACCAATCCGCCTATAAAATCACCTTCTCTGCCATTTTTGTGGTTTTCATCCCTTTTCATGGACCTTTGGCCCCTCATATCCCCGTTAAACCCTTACTGTTGATGACAATAGCAACTCGGATGTGGTTTACAACGAGGAGAAGACCGAACGGAGAAGATCCAACCACCGGTAAGCTCACCAGAGGTTCTGCTTCATCGGCCACGTGTCGACTGGAGGCCCCTTTTCTTTGTATCCTAGGTAGGTTTTAGTTCCTATTTTCCTTTCTTAGCTTTAATTCAGTGATTAATTGCATAATTTAGCTCTAATCAAGGATCCCTAATTTGACCTCGAGCTCGAGCTCCAGGTCAAATCACTGAGCCTCTGACTATTTCACGTTCCACTCTCCACGCATTATTGCTCCCCCACCCTTTCTTAGCAAGATCCACCTCATTTCCAACCCCGATCCATCGTGGATAAGGGAATCTAGCTCTTCCTCCCAACCTCATCATCGGAGCTCTTCATATTTCATCCATCCCTAGCTACCAGCTTCATCCCACCAATCGAAGAGATAGTCCTTGAGCTGAGTTATCTTTTTGGGTGTAGGATCGAATCTTGGATATACATCTGAAGCCGATAAAATCACCTAGAGTAGCTCCAGGTAACCTGGAGCAAGAACGAGCCCCAGATCGAGCATTGGTGCATCTAGGCCCCATCGGACATTCCTTGTACGAGCGGAGGGGTACCAACAAGCTAGAGAAGCCATTATATCTTGGAGTCACAACCGGAGGACGGAGAGCAACGAGATCCAAGAAAGACTCAGTCGTGTTCTTCGTAGTTCCTTAAGACCTCCTCGCAATCGTCTGATGACGAAGAGGCGCCAGATCTAATCATGGCCATCAAAGCCAAATCGAAACAAAGTCTCTTCGTAACGTCGGGTCCTCCACGGCATGCCTCCAGCCGCATGATGAAGGGCGTTTAGAGGGTAAACTTCATACATACCCTTCACCTTTTAATATTCGTAATAAGTCTTGTATTTATTTTAGTATCTTTAAAATTTTGTGGACACATTACATATATGCCCTTAAACCTTTTTGAAATTGGAGTTTAGTCAATCGCCATGTCATCTCATGTGACGGCCCATGTGCGTGGGTATTTTGCGTGTAAACCCTTTCGGATTCTATATCTTAGATCTAGTCTTTTAAAATCCACTTCCTATTCAAAATTTTTGGTGTTTTTACATGTAGCCTCTGCTCTTTATTTTTAATTGAAAAAATGTCCCTACTAGCTTTAGTATTTTTGTGCATGTTTGTCTAATTTTTATAAATAGCATCTATGCTCTAAAAATTATCGGAAAAAAGGATAACGAGCCTAATTTATTGCTCTTTCATGTTATATATTCGATCTTGCTTTTTGTCACATTTTTTTATAAAAAATCAAAAAATGTACGATTATTCCCTACTTGCTTTAAAAAATACAAAAAGTTATAGAATCATTTTTTAAAATTCCAAAAAATAAAAATGTACTATTATTATATTTTACACGTACAAAACAAAGATTCCTAAAAATAGAAAAATAAATTCACAAAAAATAAAAAACCTCCAAAATCTATATTTAAAAATTAGAAAAAGTATTCAAAAAATCCAAAAATATTTGTTTCTGTTCTTTATTTTTATATATCCATATTATTACATATAAAATTAGTTTTGAGAATTTTTGAACTTATTTAGTATTTTCAATAATCAAAACTATTCCGACTATTTATCTAACCCCTATTTTACCTTATTTTAAACTTTAAAAATACCTAAAAATTAACAAAAGTACTTTAAAAATCCAAAAATAGAAGAAAAATATAAAGGCACGAAAAATCTTATACTGAGTATAGGACTGATGGTTGACTTCTCATTCTTCTAGTTGTTGTAGTATAGACTTTCCTATACTGATTACGAGTTATGTCTTCCTTTTTCTCATTGACCTATGAAAACATACCTCAAGCTAAGTATGGGGGGGTCGTATATACATTGTACATGCTTTAGGCATAACTCATACTTGCATATTTTCACATAAAACCAGATTCGCGATCAATAAGAAAATTATTTAAACGACTAATAAATCAAGCAATGAAAATGAACGATTTTGCTACTTTTATTAATCTGATATAGCGACCAGGGTCGAACTCAAGGAGCACGATTAAAAATTAAGTAGGTGATTCGAAAATCAAAGGATTTTTATTGTCTTTTTAGTGGTTTTTAATTTGGCATGTTTTTAGTATTTCTATATAAGAAAATATGCACAAGGGATAAAAATATACACAAGCAAATTTTTTTCAAATAGGTCAGAAATACTCAAAAATATTAAGTAAAAATGTTTTGGGTTTTATATATATTATACATTTTATAAAGATTTTATGTTTATTTTTCAATTTTGTGATTTTCTAAAAATCAAGAAATCAATAAAACAATGCACAACCAGGTGTATTTTCCGATTTTAAAAATATAAAATTCTCAAAACGTCTGGAAATGATTCTTATTAAAAACTATAAAGCAATATCTACAACAGTAACTGAAAATGCATTTTTTTACAGTTTTTGTAGATTTTATATGATTTTTATAGTTTTTTGAGTCTTTTGCAAATTTTTAGGCTTTTATAAGGTATTTTTGAGAAAAAATAATATCAAAGCTAAAATATTATTAAAAAAAATTACAAAAATTTTATGGAATTTTTAAAGGATTTTTCGAATTTTTATGAATTTTCTAAAACAAATAGAGGGGTTTTATAATATTTTTGAGTTTTTTAATAGAAAATAGAAGTAAATAAAGATATGAAAATTACCCTAAATAAAACATGCAAGCTGGAGCTACATGAGATTTTTAGGCAATTTTTGAAATTAATTAGTTGATTATTGCAAATAATAAAAGACAATAATTGAAAACAATGCAATAAGGACCTCTACTCAATTATTTTTTATCCTAGGGCCTACTTGATAACAAATAATCAAAGTTCAAGGATCGAAAAGCAATTTATCAAGCAACGCATGCGCTACACGTAATCAGCACTCATAAGGGCATAAATGCAAATATCAAAACATTCAGCTCATTTATTAACTAGATAATAGTTTAGGAGACACTACAAATACACCAAATAACATGTCAGCTACATGTGACTGCAACACAACTGGACTAAAATACAAATACTGAAACTATAGGGTCCAAAGTGCAAAATATTTTTAACACCTTATTACAAAAATTAAACTGAAGAACGGCAAGGCTTGATCTCGCTCTGATGAGCTAGATTCACGATTATCAGGATGCGTTCAAAGGATGGGGCGAGATGGAGTGTCGATCTGTGCGGTTGGTATGGTCGATGGAGATCCGACCCGATGGTCTGTTGGAGCTAAAGAAATGGACGACGACGATGAACTAAAATCGAAGCAAAGCACATGAAATGAAAATGAGAAAGTGATACCTGAGGCCATTGGAATGATTAACGATGTCAGGCGAAGGTGGAGGCGGGGTTATAGCCTAAACTCCAATGTGGAAGGCGGAGGAGGCTTCTCGCGGTGGAGCTTCGGCTACGAAGCGAGCATCGATCAACCAAGCACCATATCGAGCTCCCAACTGCTCCCAGAGGACCATGTCATTGTCCTGGAGATGTTAGTGAGAGAAAAGTGGCACGAGGGATGAGCTGAAGGGCAATGGAGGCGGAGGCGCATATTAATAGGGTGTTCCTAGGGTCTAGAAGGATCGAGGGGATGTGTGAAACCCTAGGAGGATCCGGCTCTACCTAGGGATCTGTGAGGATCACGAATGCAAGGAGAAGAATCGGGCGCAAAATTTTAGGGAAAAGATGGTCGAACCCAAGCTGGATAATGGTGAGAAAGCAGGTCCGGTGACGAGATACATGGGTCAGGTCTGGAGGTGGGGTGGCTGACACAGGTCAATAGACCCAGGTTGACCAATCATATTTCAAGGATTTATAAAAGTAATAAAAAAATAGAAAATGGTTAAAAAAACAAAAAATGAACAAAAATAAAAAAATGTTTGTTATTTTTTAAACTATTTTTCTATGATTTTAAATTATTTTCTTATAATATACCTATATATTTTATTCCTTTTTTTGGTTTATTATTTTTACACATATATATTGTATAAGGTATTATATACAGGTATAATATACCTATATATTTTATTCTTTTATTTTTGGTTTATTATTTTTACATATATATATATATATATTATTTTATATTTTATTTATTTACAAAATAAATTAAGGAGTATAAAAGAATTTTTATTTGATTTTACAAATTAAATAAAGGTATTAATTAAATAGTCAATACATATAATATAGACATGTATGGCTATTACACAACGGAATTTTGATTTTATTTTTAATTTATTTTTGTGTTTTATGATTTTTATTTTTTTTATTTTATTGTTAGGAGTATGTACAAGTGTTTGAAAATAAAATATACACAATATGTTAAAATAATTATATATATACGTGTATATGTACTATATGGTTGTACAATACACTCAAAAGCCAACTTTCACACCAAACTCCAAAATTTATGAAACCACCCTCATTTTAAAGATAATTTAATTTATAGTCTAATAAATATGCTTTTGGAAGAATTTGAATTCATATGGAGCTAGAATTGATTTGCTAAATTCTTATTTTGTGGCTTTGTATGAGTGGTTTTATTTGCAATATGTAGAATAATGCATTTTGCAAATATTTTGAAGATTTAGAAATAGCCTTTATTTACAAATTTTATTGAGAAAATTAGTTTCCTTGATATCTTTTTATTAATGAATAAAATATAGGAGTGATATGCACGTGAGATACATAGTGATAAATATACAAGAATCCTATCTCCCCCTACTTTATTTCTTGTCGATCAGGTCAATGTTTGACCTTCTCTCGGGGTTTGGGTCAATCTATACTTACTACATAATTACATCCTTCTTTTCTTTTTCTTTTCTCTTTATTCTTTTATTTTTGGAAAACATATGTGTTAATTATTCAATATTAATATGGGTATATACAATAATAATTTATTATATTTACACATATTTATAGATATTTTTGCTAAAAGATAAGTCTAAAATAAAATAACAAAGAATGAGAATCATAGATTCATCAATCCAGAACCAAAAATATAAGTATGTGTAATAAGGTACCCGTGAGATCCTTATCCAATGAGAGGAGAAAACAAATGGCACAATCCTACTTCCTCCATACATGGACTTTCCACTCTTACACTTTAAAGTCTGGTAACTAAAGAGATGATGGACTGAATTGAGATTCAGTTATTGGATCAGAGTTGAGGATTGGGTCATTAGGATAGCCGCTTAGACTAGGGCAATAGGAGAAACAAAGACTCTACGCAAGAGAATGAAATCGATACATTGAAGTCATACCAGCTACATATATGTATAAAATGAGAGTCTCGGTGGCATTGGGGTAGGGGAGAGGAACTGGGAGCAGAGGGAGGAGCTGGGGGTGGGGGTGGGGGGAGGAGGTGGTGGAGGAGGAGTAGGTGGCTGAGGAGGAGGAAGAGGAAGATGATGGGGGAGGAGGAGGAGGATGGGGATGACTTTCCAACCCTCTTTTTCGAATTTATTTCTGCTTGTGTACCCAAATTTAATGTCCATTTGCGTTGGGGATGGACGACAACTAACCCGAGAGGTACAAGTGATAGGACGGCGACACCGTGGGCATAACTGATATTCCCAAAAAGGGAGGGATATAATTGATATTGCAATATCTTGGAGGGACACAATAGACAAAAACCCTTATCTATATATAATGTTTATGTTTTATGTTTTTATTCATTCTTAAGCATGTGTTAACATATTTTTCAGTCATTAATATGTTGGACATGCGAGCCAACAACGAGCCATTATGCAATAAATGTTATTGCAAATATTACTCCTTGATCTGAAATGAAACATAACTAATTTGCAAAATAGTTCCCTTATTACAATTAGGGTTATGTACCATGGACATCCTCATGATCATACAGTTGTTGATTCAATTATTGAATCATAGAGGCTGGTGCTTGGATGAATATCTAAAGAGTTATTGAGGACTCATCAAGCACCGTCGGATGATTGTTAAGAGAGGATCTCCAGCCTGAGAAGTAGATGGAAATCCCTACACTAAGGGTTGATATCTAACCGACCTCTTGATACAGGTCCTCTGCATGGGAATAGAGATTCAGAGGTGTTAGATAAGTTAGGACAAAGAGTTGACTTAACGAGATCGAGAGGATCAAAGGCCTGTGTCGCATAAGGAGTTTTTCCTCTTGAGCCAGTAGACTATCCCTCTTTTGAAGCATTATTGTAACCTCACAGCATCCTGTCTTTAGGCCTCAACATCCCTAGAGGAAGACGAGAGGTTCCGCCTAGATGTACTATCCTCGTATGATACCCCAAGCCAAAAGATTCTGCTCCCTCATGACCTCCTTTATGAAGAGGTACGTATAGAGTGCTTGTCCAAGATAAGCCACGGTCTGAAAGAATTATGCATGTGTTGTTAAATATTCTACTTAGACTAATCAAGATGACATGTCAACATAGTTTTATGGACTCAAAGAATTAAGTCGCATTTGGCAGACCAATAGGTTGATGACCTAACCAAGGTCTATACACCGGCGGGATGGTGTACATGCAAGGGCATATGAGTAATACGATCTCTCAAAGGGATTATACAGGTTCAGTTACTGAACCGGAAGACATGAGCTCACTCATGAGATATTGGGAAGAATCAAATTCCGTGCATGGTCATCTCGCTTTGGAAGCTTGACTGAATTTGTAGGTTTGATATATACTTTTGGAAAGTATATGATCAACACCTACGTATGATATATGCTTTTGGAAAGTGTATGATTGATACCAACTCCCAATAAGCAAATGAGAAACTTAATGATAAAACCTTGAAGAAGACAGACTAAAATATATCTAAATACTTTGGGTTTATTATGGGTCTTCCAGTATGCAGGATGTACATGTATTAGGAATACCTGAGGGTGATGTGATCATAAACGATTGTATAACCATGACGCTTCCATTTCAAGGGAGTAATGAGACATGTCTGGATTTTAGTGACTCCTCTCACTAGAGAAGTTGTAACGTCCCGGGCTTAGGTCCCCAGTCCGTTAACGGAGCATTACTGGCCCTGACAACCTCTTGGGATCGGGCCCATACGGACCCGATTAACCACCCCCAAAATGCTTAAGCCGGGTTGTTCGGTAGTAAGCCCCTCACTATTTATCCCACTCGGAAACTTCATGTTTCCACGGTGTGGGACCATGTTGGGGTTTTACAATCTCCCCCACTTATATTCGCAACGTCCTCGTTGCGATATGACACATTACTTCTTCCCAGTGACAGTAGCGGCTGCACGCTCCGGGTAGCTGATGAACCTCAGTTTCATCATCTTTATTTCCCATAATTAACCCCCTTGCTTAAAAGTTTGTCAATAAAACCCTGTTAATGTCCTATAATTAACAGAGTCCTTAATAAATTAAAAACCACAAAAAAATGGCAAAACAAAAATCAGTGGTATTTTTAGACTCAAAAATACCCTCAAAAAGATTTCGGGCCCTTGTTTGATCTCTTTTCGAGTTTTGGTCAACATGAAACTTGTAGATCTCATCAAGATCTACAACTTTCATGTTTTGAGTTTTCTCAAATTCGACCAAATAAGCCCTCAAAAATTAAAAATGCTCTCTGAATAACCTGATTGGGCCACGTGGCCCATTCTGAGGGCGCCACGTGGCCCGGTCCCCTTGTCTTTTCCGCCTCACCTACTGGCCGTTGGATCGGCCTTTTGATCCAACGGCCAGGCCTCATCCACGTGCGCCTAAATCCCCAGCCATCCGATCATTCCCCCGTCTCATCAGCACCGCATGCTTGCGCCTCACCAGGAGCACGCCACGTGGCCCTTGCTGAAGCACCCGATCACGCCTCGACCTTCTGATCTGAGCCACTTAATCCACCCTTTGTCCTTTACCGTCAGATCTTCCCCAATCTCTCATCCTCACCGCTCATTAGCGCCTTTGCCTGCCGATCGACACGTGGCTGCTCCACAGCCATTCGTTCGCATCGCCCCGATCCGATCGGGTCCGTCCCTTCGCGCCTCATCGACGGCCATTGGATCTTCAGATCCAACGGCTGCGGGCTATCGTCTACCTCGGTCAGCCCACTCGCCCACGTTCTCCACTGCACGAAACCCTCTCCCCTTTTCCATTATCGCCGACTCCTCCGACCCACTCTTCGCTCGCTAACCACTGCACGACATTCCCCAGTCTTCCGTCTCCCTCGCGCACTTCTCCACGAAGCTCGACACCCCTCCATTCGCTCCACGATCACGGTTGAACCCCACGTCCGCGCTAGCAAACCGCCCAACTCCAACCTTCAAATACGCCGCCTCCTTCATCGTTACAGCCCGTCCACCTTTATGTGAGAGATCTCCCAGCGAACCCCCGCCCCCCGGTGACAGCGAGGGGGCGGCGATGAGCGCGAAGACGAAGGTCTTCTCCGGTGTCGACCCCTGGCCATGGTAGGCCAGGCATGCGGAGCTTCGCCTCCGCCAAGCTGTCCCTAGTGGCTGCAGGGATCCAGCGATGACCAGACCTCCGCCATGGAGCTCGTGCACAAGCCCAACGACCGCCCGACGTCAGGTAAGCTCTCTGCTTTCATCTCTGATTTTTTTTGTTTTCTCGTTTTGTTTAATTTCCCAGGTTGCTACAACCGTCCTCGACCTCCGTCGAGGACTCCATTAGCTCCGCCTCCGATCCCCCTTCATCGCACGATCCTCCGATCACCATCTTCTTCCACAACCCCCATCGCCTCCGACCCACCTCCTCCGCCACCCACGGCGGAGGAGCTCAGAGCTCACGCGTTCTCCACCCTTATAGCTCCCACTCCATCCACCTTCATCTCCCGACGCTTTGGCCTTTAGACTAACACTGCAGGATAGCCAAAGCCTTCAATGGCCGGAGTGTCATCGGACCCGACTTCGGCACCGGCGTTCTCCTCATCAGCGTTCCGATGGGCCGAGCTGAGACACTTGACTCCTCGCCCGAGCTTCAATCTTCATCGACAACCTCTCAGGAGCATCGGACGAGCTCCATCATCGCCAAGGAAGAGCGGCGGAGCTAGAGCTTCTTCGCCGGAGCTCCAGAAGCGCCGCCAGCCTGCGGAGGACGACGAAGGAACAGGTGCCGTCGGATGATCTTCATCTGACGGCGCAGATTAGACCACGCATGCCTTCTCCAGCAACCGTTGGATCGCATCGATCCAACGGCCTTTGTGCAGCCACGTTGCCCAGGGGTTTTTTCACAGTAACCCTTGGATCATCACGATCCAAGGGCTGACATTTAGCCACGTGGCGACGCCAGAGGCTGTCCCGAGCCTCAGCCATCGAGCCTCCAGGCTTGGGAATCCCCAGCCTTCACGAGCCTGCATCGAGCCTGAGCTTAAGTCCAAGCCAAGACGAAGCAACTCCGAGCCTGGCCGAAGCTACACAAAACTCTGCCGAGCCTCTTTCTGAGCCTAGATAGCACGTGCCTCGCACGTGCTACTCTGGGTAAATTGCAGAGCTGCCCTCGAACTTCTCCAAATTTGCAAAAAGGTCCCCGCGCTTATGGTTAATTTACATGGAAGGCCTCAGAACTTATTTTATTTACTTTTTAGTCCTCTCCAGGGATCTTTTTGTAGTTATCATTTCATGTTTTCTTGCATTTATGCCCCTGTCTTCTTTTATGCCTATCTTGAGCTATATAGCTCCAATCGAGTTGATTTCAGTTTCATTTTGAAGCTCTTCTCATCCTCTTCATTATGGCTAGCTTTGAGTTTAAATTTGACACTATGAACTGTGGTGTATCATCTTAGCATCTAAGTGTCCTGTTTAATTTGTTGGCCCTGCCTACTTGCTTAATGAGTGTAGAATGCTTCTTAATGTTAACTCAGTTTAACTCACATTTTTCTATGGCTCAAGTGACTATAATTTTGGGGCATATCATTCGCTTTGCATGGCATCCATTTGCTTGACAAAAAAATGTTTAAAAAAATGCATGTTTATTTTAATTGCATTGTCTTTACATGTTTTGACCTATATACTTTTAACTCAACACTTGATTAAATAGACTCAAATCTAACTAATACGAGAGAGGCTCGTGTCCCTGAGTTCGACCTTGGTTTCTTGCCAAGTAAAAAAAAATCTTCGATCACCTCATTTGGATTTATGGCATATCTTTAAATGAGGTGATCTCTTTGACGACCGGAATCGGCCCGACTACGATGACGATTCCATGTGCTAAAAACACATTGTTAAAGGGTCGATTTTGCGGTTCGTCAGTAGCCATTTCCTCCAACCTCTTTGTAGGGGCGGCTCCACCTCTCGGGTAGCCCTTTCCACTGTCAGGGGGCGTTCGGCTCTGATACCACCTGTAACGTCCCGGGCTTAGGTCCTCGGTCCGTTAACGGAACATTACTAGCCCTAACAACCTCTTGGGATCGAGCCCATACGGACCGATTAACCACCCCCAAAATGCTTAAGCCGGGTTGTTCGGTAGTAAGCCCCTCACTATTTATCCCATTCGGAAACTTCATGTTTCCACGATGTGGGACCATGTTGGGGTTTTACATAAGTGATCTGATCTTGATCCAATTGTTGGACATTGATCTAAATGTGATTCAGATGTAATGAGAAGATTAAATTTGCGGTCTTGATTTAATCAAGCATCTTTGGGAGATCCGCAAGATATGGATTTGAGATGTGATCTCAATATCCAAGTCACTATACGTGGAATAATGCAATCGACATATCCTTATCTCCAAGTATCCACGGAGAATGCACATTGTTCTAGAAAGAGTTCAGGAATAATTTCATTGTTGATATATGTATTTGAGCATTGAGAAAAATGGATAATGTGATGTGATTTAATTATGTGACGATGGTGGAGCAGGACCTGAGCCACGGTGAGTCGTTTTTGACGCTATGAGCTTAAATTTTAAAGTGTCACTCATCTCCAACCTTTACATCTATATGCAATGTCGATCAGGGGTTTGTGTCACTCATCTCCAGTCGTTACATCTATATGCAATGTCGGTCGGGGGTTTGATTGGACGGATCAGCGGGGGTGGCGGTGTTCGAGCATTGGTGGAGCAGGGGGGGCGGGCATGGGTGCCTCGGCTTGGGTGGTTGCTGGGAGTGGCACTCATTGTAAATTTTATAAACAAAATGGGTATAATGTAAAGTCATATAACGGAATCTGGCTAGTTTTAATGGGCAAATGGATGTGGGTTAACCACATGATCTATAGGGTAAGGGTTAACAAGTTTACAGGGTCGTAGAGGGAATTAGATTGTTTCAAAGTTCATAAAGGTAATTTGAAAAGATTATAGTATAGGGTCTGCCGGGTAAAAATTCCTTCATTTAAAATCGAGGAGAAAAAGGGTGATTGTAGGAAAGTTACCTGCATGTGGGTGTAGGATCTCCAACCCCAAATATTTAAGCTAACCTCTAAGATATTTTGAATATTTATCCATATTCAATACGCATACGTTTTATATCTTTATCAGCTTTATACATACAATAAAACATTTCATGGTTGCCAATATCCAAATATGCGTCTCTATACATATTGTAAAACGGATAAGAAAAAATTAAAACTTATATTCATGTTTGCATCCAACCATTTTCATTCTACTGAATCAATGGGAGCGATTGTTTTCTCACCGTTCATTGGAAATGACACATGGAGTACCCGACTCACGGCTTTCAAATAGGAACACATGAATTCTGGGTCAAAATATTTGGTTACAACAGGAGACGATTTTTCAACCCGTAACTAATGTGTATTATTCAAAGAAAATTTTTTACTTCCCGCGTATTCTTTCACTAGACAAAAAACGTAATAATCCATTAGGAAAATGGAAGAAAAGACATTTCTAATGTATCATTAGTACAAAGAATAAAAAAAGGGAACTAAAAACGGGGAAAGCACATTTAAGTTCATTGGAAATGACACATGGAGTACCCGACTCACGGCTTTCAAATAGGAACACATGAATTCTGGGTCAAAATATTTGGTTACAACAGAAGACGATTTTTCAACCCGTAACTAATGTGTATTATTCAAAGAAAATTTTTTACTTCCCGCGTATTCTTTCACTAGACAAAAAACGTAATAATCCGTTAGGAAAATGGAAGAAAAGACATTTCTAATGTATCGTTAGTACAAAGAATAAAAAAAGGGAACTAAAAACGGGGAAAGCACATTTAAGTACATTATTAACCATTAGAACACAGCACCATCAACAGCCACACTATGGATTTCAACTCCTTTTCCTTCTTCAACGCATGTTTGTTGCAGAGGTATAGAAAGGATTTTGATGATCGTCGTCATCGAGAAATGGATTTTTGGAGGCAAATGGATTCTTCTTCTGAGCACCACTGAATGGATTATATTCGCAGTTTTGCGCGGCAGAGAAGCGATTTGGGTGGTGGTTCTCCACATCATCATTGTCTAATGCTACCCATCTCTGCGAGCTGCTCCCCCGCCTCTCCATGGCAGCGGCGCGTCGCTCCTCCATCTCGCCGACGTGGTCCTTGAACTCCTTCTGAACCACGTCGAGCACCACATCACCGTACCTGTCGCACCATGATCTATGTACAGAAAGCATTTGAATCGCACCGTAGTCGTCAAGGTCAGAAAGAACTTCAATTGGCCTCTTAATCCCTCAAATTTGGAATTTTGTAAATTATAAATCTTAATAATATCATGCAACCTCATTGAAAGAACTTTAAATTTCCTTACTTGGGGAAGAACTCCTTCAGATCACCCTTTTCCACAGGCAACCTCATTGAAATGGCTTCCTTCTGTTCCTCCCTGTTTATCACGAAATCATTCAAATCCAAATGAACCCAACCAAATCTTTCCGATTTAATGGAGAAAGAATTTCCAACTCACGTGAAAGCAAGACTTGTATTGGTATTCCCCAGCTCTGTCTGGATCCGTGTGAGCTCCTTCTTGATGTTATCCCCAAGCATCTTCAGATCAAGATTAATCAGCAAGCGAAACATTCTGAACAGGCAGATTTGAGCATTTTGATATTAATTATAATCTCAAATCAAGAATCAACAAACCTTATCGATGAAGAAATCAGAATTACTTCCGTCACTGTGGATCTTGGTCTTGATCCTTTTTGTATCAGGCCCTTCACTGACTGGGCCCGCCACGAGCTCGCAGACGACCACATCGTCCGATCTATCGTTGAATGGCACCGCCGCCTCCTCTTTATACGTCCCGCCTCCCCTCTTCCACCTCATCAGCCCTTCAAATCCCCATTGCTTCTTCCCATTACCATTCCCTTGTTCTTTACAAAATATATCATGGATGCTCTTCTTCTTCGTGGCTGAGGATTCCTTCGTGCTCTCCACCATAAGAACCGTGCAGCTATTCCTTGGTGGATCGATCATCTTGGGTTCATTTTTCTGCTTGTTACCGAACAGAGCCATCGTATTGCGTAGTGGTTTGAGCGGATGCCTGTGCGTCTCCTTCTTGGAAGGAGGAGTGATCTCTTTGTCCCTGAGATCGATCACCGACCACTTTTCATCTTCAGCTCCATTTACCTCTCCTCCAGAGATGACAAGATCCCTGGAATCGATCTCCACCCCCTGTACAGCGAGCCTCTGAAGCAGGGGCCTCTTGGAGGAGTGGTACTCGGCAGGGGAGATGCACTTGGCGTACAACAACTCCTGCAGGATCGGATATTTAAGCAAACCCATATCGCAAAACGCATAATTAAGCATTAACAGAGTGAAATCTATAGACCTGCAAGAATAGAAGCTTGTCGCGGAGGAGACCGGGGGGTTCTACATCACGGGGGGCGGCAATGAGGGTGTCAAGGAGGTGGGTGCGGAAGGAAGAGACGTCGGATTCGGGGACGATGCCCTCGCGGTGGAGGGCGATGAGGTGGAGGATGCGGTGGAAGGAGTCCTGCTGCCACTTGAGGTTTTCGGACTGGCGCTTGTGGTGGGGGTGGGGGAGGCGGAGGCGGCGGAAGGGGAGGATGGACTTGCAGAGGGAGGTGATGGTGTCATGGAGGGAGGAGTAGTACGTGGGCGTGTAGGAGGTTCCCATTTCTTCTGTTTGGGGGAGGAGAGAGATCTGTGTGATGCGAGAAATTGAGAGAGAAGCAAAGGGAAGAGAGGAGAACAGAGTGTTTGAGAAGAGGAGACGGTGTTCGTGGGTTTTGAATGGTAACGGTCGTTTTCCATTTTGCTAAGTAGCCGTTGGCGGGGACTTTTCTTTGAAAATATTAGTTTAAGGTGGGTGTACTTTATATTTCATTACTCTGATGAAGATTGGGCTAGGCCCGTTCGGCCCACTCGAAGTCCAGTCCAAAAAGTCTGGTCCGACCAAACTCAAATGAACACTTGAGTCGATTTGGGTCTAATATTTAGATCTATTTTTTTAGGTCGGGCCTTGGCCGAAAGAGAGTTCGAACCCTTTCCAACATCATACATGTATGAAAACTCCCACCTATTTCATGTGCACATTATTTTTGTATCTTATCTTCATACATTGTTTATAAATCAAGAAAGTCTGGCGTGTGACATGTGAGTTGATTATCATTATTTGTCAGTTCCCAAATTAATTTTCCTTAATTAGTCTTTGATTTAGATTTTGTTGGTTATTATTGAATTGTTAGTATTTATTTTTTTCTACAGAATATTTTCTATTATTGAACCTTTACCGAATATGGGCCTTATGCCCTTTTTTTAACATGTAGGGTCTGGTGCACCTTTTATTGTTAACTGTGTAAGTTTGTTTCACTCTTTCAATTTCTATATATGAGATACATTCACGGTATTAGCATTGAGTGCACCTGTGAAAAATGAGAAATCCTCGGATTCGGTAGAAATGAATTTTAATTATTTCACAAGTATTATGGCATATGTTTAAATAATTTTCGCTTGTTTAACTTGAGTTGAGATTAACTTGAAACACGACTCAAAATTAATAATCTCTAGTGGGTAGAGATGGGTCGGTCCGGCCCAAGTCCGTCCCATAAGAATTGCGTCGGGCTTGGGCCGAACAAAAAAGATTTATGAGCCTGAGCCCGACTCAAGGTCCAAAATTTTTAAACGGGCTTGGGTCGGTGCCCTTCAGGGCCCAATATGTGTTAAATACTAACTTTTGCCAAAGAAAAAGAGTAAAATACAAAAAAGTTCATGAAATATACAACGGATTTTAATGTTGTATCTGAACTTTAAAATAAATGTACTACCTAATGTTTAATATTTGTATAAATATGTTGTAATTTAAAGTTAGAACAACAACGTGATTAACTAAATTTCAATAGTAAGAGACCACGTTAATACAAATTTTAAAGATTGAGTATGGCATTATTACTTTTTAAAGTTGAGGTATGATAATAAAATCAGGTGTATATTTCAATGTCTTTAATGTAACTTGCTTAAAGAGAAAATAGTGCTTATCCACAAAGATGGACACCCAATATTAAATACTAGCCTTTTCAATTGTTTTCATCACATTGAATTGTTGATTTGCTTCTTATTCTTTAGAGTGCTTTTGGTTGGTGGGTTTTCCGGGGGTTATTCGGGGGTGGATAATCCGTTTTTGTTTTAGTGTATTTGGTTGGTGGGTTAAGGGTTGGGAGGGTTTGTGTGATGTGATTGTATTGGAATTTGAAAAAGTTGATAGTTATGATTGTATTGAAATTTGAAAAAGTGGGTGGTTGTTGTGATATGATTGTATTGAAGTTTGGAATAGTGAAGATAAGTTGAGTATTTTATGATTTTTACATGATATGATGGTATAATATATATTTTTTATGGGAAGTGAATGGGCCCCACTAGTGGGTTGAAAATGGGGGTTTTGGTGGGTTACTCACCCAAAGTGGGGGTAACCCCCAATCCGAACGGGCCCTGCGAATAGTAATTGTGAGGAGGATTGGGGTGTTTGGAAGGAGGGGTACCCTGAGTTGGGCCAACCCAACCCTGCCCAACCATGCAATCAAACAGAGCCTTAGAGTTCAATGTCGTTCGCTTAAAATTTTTTTGCTTATAATGAGCAAATGCAAATGATTGATACGGGGGAGAGACTCGTATTAGGTTTAGGAGAGAGATGTTCCAAATGCAGCAGACTTCCTACAAAGCTATGAACTCCTTTGGGAGAAGATGGAGGTTAAAGATATAATGATTGTCTGCATTTGATCAGGATTGACTTGAAATTTGATATTATCGTACGTAAAAACAATGGACTTCCTCTAGGAGACACTGGAAATGCATTTCTCAAGACCAACCTTTAGCTTATATTCATGTAGAAAGCTGGAAACATATATTAGTTTTGTTGTTGTATTTCGTGAAATTCGTATCCATTTACAAGCATGTAACCAAAGTACACCTCAAAAGATTTTCTTGTCGTTCTTACCAATATAAAAGGGATTTTATCACTTGTGCCCCTCCGAGATGTCGCAATATCAGTTATGCCCCTATCTTTTTGGTAATATCAGTTGTGCCCTTCACTTCTTGCTCCGTCATCAGTTGTGCCCTTCTGTCAGATTGACCGTCAAAAAATTAAAATAACCATGGTTTATTCAAACCATGGTGTGGTTAAGAAGGGTATTATGGTCCATCCCTCTCCTGCCCCCACCCAACGGTCCGGATCTCTCTAACTCATCTCCATCCAGCGATGCCCAGCTCCTCCCGGAGGCAAACCTCTTCATCGCCCCCAATCACGGCACGGGCGGCGCCTCCGCCCTCGCGTCCGATTGCTTTCGCCTCTCCGGCTTTCCCACCACCTCTCCAAAACTGACCTCCGCCTCCCGCTTACGACCCCCGCAGCATACGAAATGCCGGAAGAAACCGCCGCCTTTTGGCCAGGGATGCTCGTGATCGGAGAGGACCTTGCCGCAGCATGAGACCTTGGGAGATGTGGGCTCAGAATCGGAGACGGCCTTCTTCTTGGGGAAGAAGCGGTGGCGGTCGGAGAATCGCTGGGAGTTGCCAATGGTGCCGATGATAGAGGCCGGCTTGCGAGGGAGGGGGTGCAACCCAGGATGAGGGGGACCAGGGGGGCGACGCCGGGGAGGGGAGGTGGCGGTGCGGAGCAGGGGGTGCGGGGCTGGGAGGGGGTGCAGCCCAGGACGAGGGGGACCAGGGGGCGACGCCGGGGAGGGGAGGTGGCGGTGCGGAGCAGGGGGTGCGGGGTAGGGGGTGCGTGGCTGGGAGGGGGTGCAGCCCAGGACGAGGGGGACCAGGGGGCGGCGCCAGGGAGGGGAAGTGGCGGTGCAGAGCAGGGGGTGCGGGGCTGGGGGTGCGGGGCTGGGAGGGGGTGCAGCCCATGAAGAGGGGGAGCAGGGGGGCGGCGCCGGGGAGGTGAGGTGGCGGTGCGGGGCAGGGGGTGCGGGGCTGGAAGGGGGTGCAGCCCGGGGGAGGGGGAGAAGGGGGCGACGCCGGCGAGGGGAGGAGGTGCGGGGCTGGGAGGGGTGCAACCCAGGGGAGGGGGCGCAGGGGGCGGTGTCAGGGAGGGGAGGGGGTGGCGCCTGGGAGGCGAGGGGCGGCGGGCTGGGAGGAGGTGCGGGGGGGGGGAGGAGGAGGTTGGAGGAGCTGCGGGGAACTCGGGGCGGAGAGGGAGGAGGAGGAGGTTGGAGGAGGAGGAAGAAGATGGGGTAGAGGAGGAAGAAGAAGAGGTTGGGGAAGATGAGGAAGAAATGACCACATAACCTTTTAAAAAAAATAACTCCGCTTATGTCCTCAAAGTTAACGTCTGTTTGTACTGTAGATGGATGGTCACTAACCCGAGGGGCACAAGTGATAAAATAGCAAGAAGTGAGGGGCACAACTGATATTACCAAAAAGATAGGGGCATAACTGATATTACGATATCTCGGAGGGGCACAAGTGATAAAATCCTAGTATAAAATTTGCATGCCTCTAATAGGTGGCTCGAACAGTTTTTAGCTCAAGTGGAATGACGTGGTAGATAAAAGACATGTTAGTAATGGAAGAGGTGTGTGGATAGCTAGAAGTAATAAGGGATATTTGGTTGCATTTGGAATAAGCATTCATTAATGATATGGGACTGTTTGGTTGCCGGGTACATCAAGGTATCTTGGCATACTCCTAACTCCAACCATGTATTCTTGGGTTGGGATTACTTGTATTGACCTTGCAATTTCTTTGATATAATGGTTTTTAACCATGTTCAAATACACGTATTGACAGAAAAAAGCATATTATTGTCATTAAAAAAGTTAATATAACGCATGATCAATGTCACATCACATCAAAATTCTCATTTCAACCCCCTCAACCCTCCAAACAGCTACTATTCACAGAAGGATACACTAACCCAACCCAACCCAGCAACCAAACAGGCCCATGTGTGTTTTCTCTAGGTTAGATTCCAAAAGGTGACAATCTTAGTGAAGATACCATCTTCGTAGCATGCCTCATTGAGATCGATGAACTTCGATGTGCATGTTTCGCTTCTCATTGTTCTTCATTAGCGTGATCGTCTTGAAAAGCCATTGGAGGAAGATTGACTCCTTTATGAAGATACTAGCATGGATGAGTTTTTAAATTGCTATTAAAGTTTCTTAACAAAATAAAAGGGACTACCTAAAGGAAGTACGTGCAGATTCAAGAGATTCACATCACAGAAACGTGGAATATTTAGCAAACATTTTGCTTAAAATATTGTATGTTCATCGCATGAACAAGATATATCAGTACAATGATTTGTGCATTTCGAATTCATTAATTCTAAGAAAATAATTTCCATAACGATTTCTAACATCCATAATGAATAAAAAGAATAGATTAGGATTACCTCTTCAAGCGTGAGTTTTTAGTAAAAGAAACGTAACAAGTCAAGCCCGGCCGCAATGTCTCTCTTATGGGTGTGGAGATGAATCGTGTCATTTCTCATGAACTTGGACATCGTCTTTACAAACATGGCTTCAGATAGAGGGAAGATGTATATAGAGAGTCTTCTATTCTCTAATGTATATAAAGAGTCTTCTATTCTCTAACTTTCATCTCAATGATAAAGGCAACTTGGAATTATAAGAAGGAACAACCATATTCTGAAAGAGAGGTGTTGCCTTCTCTTAGAGGAGTCTTTTCCCTATAGTAGATATCCTCCATGGTATCCCATGGATCGTGAATCAAGGGCTATGATTTAATCTTTATTCAACAAGAAATAAATTAGAATTATACCCTTTTAATCACAAATAAATTAATTAATTAAGAACCAAAATTGAGAGACTAATCCAATTAGGACTCTCATAGAGGGTGTCTTGTGTCATCATGATACATGCTCCACTTTCAAAATGTAGATTGGAATTGTTGTTTTGTTTATTATGATAATCTAATTATCATAATTAGTGATTTTATGAGAATAATCCTCATAACTTATGAATCATATTTATAAATCCATGTAAAAATGTAAATACAATTTACGTTAATTATTCTAATGTGAATCACATTCACACATGTGCCTTGAAATAATTATGTGAATCATATTCTCATAAATTTTAATTATATCAATCTTATTTACATAAAAAACTAATTATTATAGATCGTTATTCACATTAATTAATGAGTTATATTTGTGAATCATATTGATTAAAAATTCCTTATGAATAAATGTAATAATAACAATTATTATTATAATATTAACATCAATTAGTATGATTCCTAATCCAACTAAGACTCATGAGATATAAATGTAAATACTTGAAGAAAATATCGGGGAGATCATACTTTCTATATTTAGTGATTTGAAATCTGGATATCAATCCAAATTCATGGTTTATACCATTTTAGTTCGAAAATAATATACTATTATCAAATTGAGATCGAGTGGAATACTTTTTACTCTAAGTGAGCTCAACGAAATGCAAGCCACTCTATGTGAGCTCGAGAGAGTATCGGGGAGTTAAACCCAGCTTCTTCGATCATTTCTAGTCATAGTATGAACCATTTAGGGTACATTTGGTATGTGGGTTAAACTGGTAGAAGGTAACCTATTTTCGTATTTTGGTGTTTGGATAGATGTTTAAACTGGAGTTGGGTTTGTTGTGATGTGATTGTATTGAAATTTGGAAAAGTGAGTAGTTATTGTGATGTCATTATATTGAAGTCTAGAAAAGTGAGTAGAAGTGGAGTAGTTTATAATTTTTATATGATATGATGGTGTAATATATTTTTGATGGAATTGATGAAAGTGAAATTATTTATTTAAGTACTAGAAAAAGAGAAAGAGTGGGACCTACATGGAGGGAGAAAAAATGGATTAAGGATGCTAGCCGAACAACCCCTTAGTGTTTAGAAATGAGCTTAAGGAGTTTGTATATTACCGTTTCCATAACCCTTTCTATTTTCAACAATTGGACAATGAAATTAGAAATGGAAAATGAAAATTTGATTCAAATGAATTGTGATTTAATCCAGCTAAATCTCAAATCTTATAGCTAAATGGAGCCACTAAAATCCATGGTATTTCATCACTCCTTCAGAATGTAAGTGTCATGGTAGATGATCTATTATGGTATATTTAACCCTGAGTATTTCCAATACGCATTCATCCTTCATACAAGAAGACTTTGGTAAATCTAAAGTTAAAACCATGGTTTGATTATCTTATTAAGAATAAATCAATAGATTTCTCATTTGATATTTGGACGACAATATTAATCATATACTTTCCAAAATTATATATTAATATCTCAAATTCTTGTCTTATTTCATCAACAAGATGACCACACATAGAATACTTTATGACCACAAATCTCATGAGTGAGCTTTGTCTCTTGGTTCATCAACCATGAACATGTTGATGAATCGATACTGAATAAGGTACCTAACGTCCAGACTTGGAGGGACTGCAGTATCCGACAAGTCAGGTCCGACAATCGTTGTATCGGTGCCTCTCTCGGCTCTCAGTACTCAAACAATCTGAATCAATCAACAATTAACCCACAATAATGAGTATAGTGACAAGTAGTAGGAGTCGAAATACTGAGAGTAATGATGGACAGATATAATTATTATTAATTATTAATTATTATTTTTAAAATTTTAAATATTTTTATTTTTTATGGGTTTTAATATTTGAATTTTTATAGATTTTTTATATTTTTAAATATTTGATTTTTTAATTTTTTTGTGTTTTAAATTTTTATGGGATATAAAATTCAAAAAAATAAATTATTTCGTATTTTTAATAATTTTATAAATGTTTGATAATTTTATATGATTTCTGCCCATTTTTATATATTTTTAAAGTACTAAAATGTACTAAATAGTGACAATATTTTGGCCAAAATTTTTAGGATTTTAGAAATAGATAAGATAGTCAAAATTTTCTAAAAACAATTTTTAATATACTATAGATAATAAATAAAAATATAGAATATAAAATATTTTTTGAATTTTAAATGGAATTTTTCTGAATATGTAGTATTTTTAGGGTTTTATAATTTGCAAGCTTTTCTTTTTATATTTTAGAGATTTTTGATCTAATGGTAGATTACATAACAATATATACTCTAGTTTTTGAAATTTTTAAAGGAGATTTGATATTTTTTAGTTTTTAATATTTAGACAAGGAAAATAATGTATCTTTCTATTTTTATAAATAGGAAATTATTTAAAAAGGATTGGAAAAAATATATATGACAAATTTGAGTAGCAGGCACATGGGATAATTTTCCTACAATTTTTAGAAATAAAATATTATTTTGAAAATAAATAAATAAGAAATAAAATTCTATAACTAGCAAGGATCTATTTGTAATTTAAATAAAGTTTAAATACATTTAATAACCATAAAAACAAATTCCAGGGGCACCAAAGCAAGTTAACTTATTAAATTCGTATTTAATATGCTCATGGTAGGGGTATATATGTAATTCAACTATAGGTCGGGGCCTTATATGCAAAGTATCCAGGAATTTAACACTATTTATACAAATTACAATACTAAACTTAAATACCCAAACCAAGAGGGGCTTAGGTGCAAAATTGCCAGGCCCTCACATGCACGGACACATAAGGTGACCTAGTAAGGGACCTAATTACAAATAACAAGAAGTTGGGGGTCCCTTCGTAAATATTACAGAAATATTTGAAGTAAACAAATATTTACATGACTATCAATTAAATCGAAAAAGCGAGCGAGGTGCCTTCGATGTTTACCTCTTTAAAGGGCACTCATCAACGTCTTATGAGGCTCGACATCGCCCACTTAGACAGATCGGATGGTCGGGACAGGCTGACGCTTCATCTTCAATCAGACACGGGCAATCTTCATCATCCGATGGTTGAGGGGGATCACGAAGAACACACAAGAATTCCACCTGGAGCTTGCTTCAATCTACGATATCTCCCTCCTCTAGCCTTCATTATTCGATCTGACCGACCCTACAACTTCATGGAAGTCGTGCGCATCTGCAGGTGGTTCATAAGGGGTCCATGCCCCAACGATGGAGACCTAGAGGGTTCCGCTGCTTCATCCAACCTGGAGCCTAATATGGCCTTCGATTCCCTGCTCCAGAGGGTTTTTAAACCCTCTGACCTTCACAAAAAGATTCAATGGCTCGAGGAAGACATCCTCAGCCACGGATTGAAGTTGGTATGCATGAGAATGGATGGGGTTGAGAAGCTTTGAACGACGATGGAAAATGAACTTTGATCTTGCCTTGATCCTTGCAGTATCAAGGGGAGAAGTTAGATCGACGATGGAGAAGGTGATACGGATGATGGTGGTGATTTTGTGGGTCATGGATGGGTGAGTCACAGTAGATTGGAGATGGAGATCTAAGCTCTAGCAAACTAAAATCTAGAAATTAAACTAATCTAACAATTAATCAATGAAACTAACATCTAAACTATGCTAAGGGTGTAAAATGCTAACGGAAAAGGCAATAAAAGAGCATCTCAACAGGGGATTTCACCTGGAGCAGAAGACCATGTCGGAGACGGAGCTTCAACGGTGGTAGACTACTTCCTCCTCATCCTTGTCCTCACCGACAGGCTTGGGAGCTTCGCTGTATCAGGGCATCAACTTAAGGGGTTCCTTCGAGGTTACAGAGGTAGAAAAAGGATCAAAATTTAAAGGGGATGGTGGAGGTTTATTTATACACAAAATTCTGGTAAGTTTCGAGGGTGGATTGCGTGCAATGAGGTGGTGGTTGGTGGATCCTAGGGCTCCGGTGTGGGTTAGGGTTATGAGGTCCTTGGAGTGGTGGTGGTCTCGAGGAGGAAGGAGGTATGGAGGAAGGGGAAGAAAATGGAAAAGGATGGGCTTCACGTGGGTCTCACAAATGCCAAAGGGAAGGGCATCAATAAAAGGAGGCATCTGGTTTGTCCACGCGAACCAACCTTAAAAATCAGGTATAAATCCTCTATTAAATCAAAAAGAAATAATAATTGAATTTGTTAAATAAAAGTCGAAACATAAAAATGGTTCCTTTTTTATGTACAATTTTATGGGTATTATTTATTTTTACAAGCTTAATTAGTAGGTGCTAATTTTTACATGTATACATATAAGTATAAATACTTGTATTTTAGGAATTTTATTTTTATTTTATATTTTATATTTTGTTATTATATGTATATTTGTATATATTTGTAATATATTTAAATACATATTTATATATTTTTATTTATTTTCCTTATTTTATTTTTATACTTAAATAAATAAGATTATGTATATTATATGTATATTATACCTATATATTATATTCCATTATTTATTTTTGCATATTTTTATGGCTTTTATTTTTATGTTTGTGTTTTTAATATATTTCCAATAATATTTAAAAGTATTTAACATATAAGAATGGTAAAAATATAAAGAATGAATAAATTTAATAAAATATACTAGTATACGAGACAATAGGATCCCAAAAGTTGACTTTTGCATCTTAACTCCATTTTAAATAAAACTACTTCTAATAGATAGATAATTTAATTTTATTAACGATAAAGTTGAGTTTGGTCAATTTTGTTCTTGTATGGGGGAGTTATTAGTCAGTGAAGTTTTGTTTGTGTCTTTTTCCTCTTTGTGTTCCAGTCAAGGTTTTAAAAACTGAACCGGAGATCAAACCGAACATGTATCGGTTTTTGGTTTTTATAATCGGACCAATGGAACTGACTGGTCGAACCGGTGATGATGTCAGCAGTTAAAAAAATCGGAAAAGATTGAACCGTTGTATTGATTGGTTTGGTTCATACGGTTCAACCAGGTCGAACCGAGTTAAACTGACATATCATACAAATAAATACAAAAATTCTACATCATATCTTTTGATGATTTGTTTATTCTTTTCTTTCAAGTTTTTCCCTAACACTTGTACCTCTATTTTTAATGTAATTGCATGTGTCCCCTATGTTTTTACAAAATCATTAGCAGTGACATTTTATTAGTACATGTGTGATCCCATTTTATACCAACGTAAGGATGATATTGTGAAAGTTTTGAGAAAATATTGGAGCACAAATGATATTGCCTAAAAGTTAGGGTATAAATGTTCTTAAAAAACTCAAAAGGGCATAATAATCATATTTCATAAAATTTATATAAATACATATATGTGATGTAAAAAGTTAATGATTTTAAAAGTAATTAAACTCTAAGTGATCTTAATTTGTTGCTCCTCGTAGTATGATTATGGAAATGTCTTCTTCTCTTATTATTATTATAAGTGGACAACCTCATACGTAATGTGGGAAGAGAGAGGCAATGTTCATATGGTAGGAAGAGATAAGCAATAATGAGTCATTGACACATGTGAAGGAGAGAGATAAAAGAGTATTATACTGTGTTAGAATGAGATTAGATTGTGAATATTTCTGAAAAAGTTTGTATTTTGTTAATTTCTTAGAAATTATTTTGGTCAAAAAATGGATGGTTGAATGGTGGTTTGGTTCAATTGGTTCAACGGATTTAAGCGGTCCAACCGGGTTTTGACCGGTTTTGACTTGTATTTTATTTTTTGAATAAAAACCGAATGGTTGAACCATTTTTTCTCCAGTTCTTGGTTTAACCGGTTCAACCTGTTGGTTCGGTTCATTTTTAAAACCTTGGTCCCAGTCATACTATGTATTATTTTTACTTGCATACATTTTTGTATTTTTCTGTGTACTTTTATGCACATGTTTATGTTGAGGGTTTTTATTATTTGAGGTACATGAAATGCGTAATAAAATAGGGTAAAATGATTATTTATTGAAGAATTAAATTAGGGTTTCTATGTGTTTCCTATACAAATGATCACCATATCTCTCCCTACTTTATTCCTAATGGACCAAGTCGATATTGGCTTGGTCTGGGGATCTAGGAACATTCAATATTTTCAATACTTCGTTTATTTTTCTTTTCTTTTTCTTTATTCTTTTATTTTAGGATTAAATATATGTATTTACATAGTATTTATAAGTTAAATAATGAAAGTTGTTTTGTACAAATGAATGTTATTTACATACATTTAACTGGATATTTAAGGACAAAATGAAAGAATAAAGGTGATGAAATGGAGGTTCATCACATGTTTGATTCATTTAAGAGGATCATACATCTCATATGTCTACATGTATACACCAACGCACCAGTATATGGACCTTTGTGAGGTTACCGACCTATTGGTATGTAAAATGCGCATACTCAAGCATATAGATGCATATTTATCTTAGATCAAAGGATGTGTGTCTGGTCATGACATAATAACTTAGGTCTTAATTTATCTCGATCTCATTAAGTTAAATCTTTGACTTGATTATTCCAACACTTTTGAATATCTATTTCTATGTAGAGGGCATGCATCAAGAAATCGATCGGAAATTAGTGTTTAGAGAAAGATTGCAATCTGTTTCTCGTACTGGAGATCTTTATTGAATATAGCATGTTTGAAGTAGTTGTGTCCTCCATGTTGCATGGTATTCAATATGGTCACGGTACATAACCATAATTGTACAAAAGGACCTTAAAGTAAAGTAGATTCGCATTCATTCATTCATTTAATTTCATATGGATATGATAAAATAATAACTTTTATTGCATTAATGGGTTGCTAAGGGCTTACAAATCAATAGTCTCCTACTAGTCCTTAGAGTTATTCTTATGCAACTCTCAACCCCATATTCATTACATGCTGGTCGAAGATCTTTTGAGTCAATGACTTGCTTAGCTGATCAACAATGTTTTCAGTAAAGGCAATCTTGATAACACGATATCACCACGCCTCTGGATCTCCCAGATGATGTGATGTTTCTCCACGTGTTTGCTTCTTTGATGCCACTATGGTTCCTTTGCTTGTGTTATGGCATCCGTGTTATCGTAGAGAAGTAAGATGGGAGATTTCGAGGAGAAAACTACGCCAAGTTCCAGGATAAACTTGTATAACCACACCGCCTCTTTTCGCGGAATCTGATGTGGATATATAATCTGCTTTGGTTGTTGAATCAGTTGTAGTGCCATGCTTCTTACCTCTCCAGCTCACAACACCATCATTCAAAATATCATTATTATCATCTATATATTTACTATATAATCTTTATATTATTTATAACATCTATAATATCATTATTATCATATATAAATACATATATATATTCTAAAAATCAAAAGAAGATTAAAATTTTGCAAAATTAAAAAGAAAATAAAAATTCAAAAATTTTGAAAATATAAAAATATAAAATCATTAAAATACATAGAAAATGTAGAAAATACACAAAAAATTATTATTTATTGTTATTAGTTAATAATAATTATATCTATCATCTGTTTATATTAAGTGGTTCAACCCCTACACTTGTTGACTATACACACACTTTGTAGGGTATAATAAATTTCACCTCGCACACTTTTTATTTCATATATCGTGGGTTGATTGTTAACTTATTCGGATTGATTCGATACCTAGAGATGTGAGAGAGATGATACAACATTGTTGGAACCGACTTGTTGGACACCGCATGCTCCTCCAGTACCGGACGTTAGGTACCCTCGATTTCTCTTGATAACAAGAGATCGTCTTGCCAACTTAGCCTTTGTACAAACCCGATTTGCTTCTTTTGTCATGTGCAGTGGGAATCTATATATCACTTATTCCTCATCTACCATCTTAGATCTACGAGAGTGAGGCTTGCAACAGACCGGATATACAACCATCGGGCACCTACACAACATACGGCATCTAAACCGGATAAAATGTTCTCTTACCATGGATGAAGGGGAGGATAGCTTGTATAGAGTTGGGCTAGCTTCTTCAATTTGGAATTGTGACAAGAACATAGAGCGCATTGGGCTTCCATTAGCCACTCGCTCCCCAAGTCATGTGGCCAATCACATTGGATATGTACTCCTAACTGGTGGGGTTACTCTGTTCCTTGCCGTTGCATCTCATCTTCCAATTGTCTACCATGACAGCTTATACGGACATGCATTGTTATGGCCAGTCAAAGCCTTTTTTTAAAAAAAAAATATAGAATATTATTTACTGAAACGCCATCTCATTTGGATTCATCAGCTGTGAGTTGGCATTTCCAAATCCCAAAATTCCCGATTCTCCAAAACCTCCTGCATATTTCAGGACTTCGTTGAAACTGCAAAACCACAGAGAAAAATCTACAGAACTCATTTGCTATTTATATTCCAGAGAGGAACCTCCCCGGAAGCTTCCCTCTCACTCTCTCAGCTGCTCTCCCCTGCCTCCTCTCCCATTTACAGATCTCCACCGAGGTAACCCCTCCTGTCCCTATCAGGAGAAACTCATCACAATCTCACCTCCCCTTTCAATGGAAGGCTACCCCTTATCTACATGCCCATCACGTACGTCCTCCTCGTTGTGCGCTCCCTTGGCGTTAATAAATACCAACACCTTCTAGTTCTTCTTCTGATCAATGGTGGGTATGCTACCTGGGGTGGTTTGTGCGAGGAGGCGAAGTTCCCACCAGAACGGTGCTTCCGGTCTATCAAGTGGGTCGAGGCCGAGGCCTTCCTCCTCACAAGTAAATATATAGATATCTACGTGCATGTATGTGCATTTTTTCCATAAATGTTGCAATATTTCTTGATGGTATCAACAGGAAAGGAGCAGTAGAACCCACTTCTCCCAAGGCCACCCGCAGGCATTCCAAAGCAATGATCTTGACGAGATAGCGAGAGAGGCCAAACAGAGGCTAGACCAGAGGTTGAGGAGCGTTCACAGGTAATAATGGTGTTCGTTATACTGAGTTCTGACAAGGTGGGTGCATCTTGAAATGAGTTGGCGTGTTGCAGGCGGGGATATGAGACGAAGTCGTGGACGAAGATATTGGGTGTGTGGTGGAGGAAGAGTAAGGTGAAGTGGAGGGGGTGGTTGGAGCAGGAGGAGTGTGCGGTGTGCCTGGAGGAGATGGGAGATGGGGATGGGGAGGTGAAGGAGCTTAGTTGCGGGCACAGATTCCATAGGAGGTGCGTGGAGGCGTGGCTGCAGAGGAGCAACAGGTGCCCTTGCTGCAGAGCACCTGCTTCTTCTGCTTGGCCATCCCCATCTTGTCATGCAGAGGCTCTTTAAATATATCTCTCCGTCTGTGTGACTATGTAAATATATCTCTCCGTCTGTTACTGTGCTCTGCTTTGCTTTTTGTTGAAAGCGATGTGACCAATCGTCCGAATGGTCCTGCTTTTGCATTTGCCATAGATAAGTGGTGTTATGGGTCATTTTTCTTTCATTTTTATTTCTTTTTACAAGATGGAAGAAATGGCATAATGTTGGATCTCGTCTATCCATACCAGAAGCAGCTTCCTACCACATTTTTTGTGTTGGGAGTAGATTTAAAAAAATCAGTTACCTTTTAATGAAGATGTTTTTTTGGAAGGTAAATAATTGTTATTTTTCTGAAAGAGAAGGCAAATAATTGTTGATGTCAAAGAGGGGTGAATCATGGTGACTTGGGTAATTCAGGATATTTATACATTGGATGGCAATGCAATCTTAGAAAAGCAAAGCTTGGTTGTTTGAAGTTTGGAGCAACCATGTTCCGTCTAAAGGACTCTTGGAGCCTGTTTGGTTGCTGGATTGGGTTGGGGTACACCGATGTACCTCTTCTTCCAACCCTCTCAATCCTCCTCCCCAACTCAACACAGTCCAACCCAGCATGCCCTTGTTGTTTGCATGTGAATGTTTTTAACAAGGTACACACTTAAGATCGTTTATTATCAAGTTTGGGATGGTGCTCGACTCTTGGTGCTTGTTTTGTTGTTTGGATATGGAATCGATGGCCCGCATGTTTTTCTACTGCCCGGTCTTAATTTCTTTTCTGTGGGAGAGGAGTTGAAGTGTAACGTCCCGAACTTCGGTCCCCGGTCCGTTAACGGAGCATTACTGACCCTGACAACCTCTCGGGATTGGGCCCATACGGACCCGATTAACCACCCCCAAAATGCTTAAGCCGGGTTGTTTCGGTGGTAATCTCCTCGCTATTTATCCCACCCGGAACTTTTCATGTTCCACGGTATGGGATTATCTTTTTAGGGGTGTTACATGAAGAGACTACGTGAGAGCCAATGAACAGTTTCATCGTGACTATATGTGGGGGAGTCTTTTTTGTGGGACTAGTCAAATATCTAATCCTTTCTCTATTTTTCTTGACTACATGATCAAGTTGATTTGATAGTTCATACTGGGGGGAGCGGATTGTCTGCTGGCTAGCAGACTCTGTTGTATTGTCTGAGCCGCTCGATGAAGATCGAGCGGTTCACATGAATTCGCACGGTCGGGCCCACAAAAAAGTGTGAATTCATGCGAACTGTTCGATCTTGATCGAGCGGCTCCGGACATTGCAGCAGAGTCTGCTGGCCAGCAGATGAATCCATGCGAGCCTCTAAATCGTGCTTGCATCGCCCTTGCGGGGCTGCAGGTGGTAACTTTGTCTGCGGTGACTTTTGAAGATCTGATTTAATCTTCTTTAAGATTGTTACTTTGTGAATAACGGTTCCAATTTTCTATGAAAATGCAATCTTACAGTTATTATTCTAATTCGAGGACGGACTTCCTTTCAAGATTGTTGTAATTGTAATATTCGACATTTTGTCTGATCTAATTACTGGTTTAGCCAACCTTATTCCAAGATGTGATTCATTTGGTTGAACCAGGCCTTTTGGTTCATGTGCCTTCTTGACCCTTCCAGGCATGCGATCACATGCATAGAAGCAACCTTTTAAATACAAGATATTAAAGAATGAGATGATGATTGTTAAATATTTGACAGAAAAGCACTTAAGAAAGGTTAGTGGCTTAAAGATTAAACAACTACATATTCATGATTTTTTTATGAGAATTCTTTAAATTTGGTATTACGTAATAAGAAATGGTTAACAATGGGAAAACAAATCCAAAGATATACGAGGTTTTGCTTGAAATTAATCATTTTCTTAATATATATATATATATGGAAAATGTCAAAAAGTTGAATTTTTCCCGAGTCCGTTGATCTATAAAATAGACATTTGCAAGTAGGGGTGTCTATTGAGTTGAATAAATTGAGCCGGCCTCGCCTCCAACTTAAACGTGATACCCAGACTAGGAATCGAACTCGTTGTGGAAAGCTTTGAGCTCGGGAATGCTAACTCGAACTCATTAAGTTCGAGTAGGCTCACGAGCATCATAACGAGACTTTTATACTAGGTTGATTTTTTATTTCTTATCTGTGAACTGACTTGGAAGAAGCCATTGAACTCATAAGTAATCTTATTATTATTAATGTTTGAGAATTTTTTTATAGTATATATTAATGTATTTATTCATGTAGGCAAAGGAATGGCTTATGAGTTTTGTTACTTTTTAAATCATATTCGTAAATACAGAATCGGAAACTTGAGAGAAGTTTGGAATTAAGAGAGACAATGTGTAAACGTCACTCAACTTGAAATAATTCATTGGTTCTGCACCATTTCATCCTCGTATTCATCTAGCCTGTATGCCTATATGGAATATAAATTGTATAAAAAATAAATCAAGTTATCAAGTTGAGTATGCCTCAACTCGAATTCGACTCGGTTGCCCTAATGAGTTATTTATTTGACTCAGACTTGAACTCAATAGCTTTTTGAGCACAGCTCACAAGCCTCTGTCCAATTGAGTCTAAGTCGAGCTCATTGAACCCAAGATTTCATAACACCCCTATTTGGAAGAGAAGTTATAAGATTTCATCAAACAAAAGCAAAAACATGGTCGATGGAGAAGAGAGTCATAGGGAATAGAGATCATACCCACAAGAGAAGGAGAGACTATGCGCTCAAAGAATCCAAATGGCGAGGAGATGACAACATCTCTTCTCTAGCCAACTTGGGGTTTTTCTCACCTCCATTGGCGAGGAGAAGAGCAAAAGAAGACGACCTTAGCCTTAATGACCCTAAAGAGTGATAACCACACATCGGACAAGTGATCTGACAAATCAGACACTCAAGTCGTTATGCGATCGATCAATGTGATTAATCATCAATCAAAGCCATAATGAATAATAATTCAATCAAAGTGTAATATGTGAGTTAGAAATTTATTATAACTCTACAATATTGTGTATAGGTGTAAGTATAATAGAGGGTCGAACTCAGGGAAGACAAAACGATGACAGATAAAAATAACATTAATTATTGATCATTATTAATATTTTTGGATTTATGTTTTTGCTTCTTTTTATTTTTTTCTATTTTTTATATTTTTATGGGTTTTTAATAATATTCAAAAATTTTATGTTTTTAGTGGTTTATATTTTTTATGTTTTTAATTTTTTAAAATTTTAATTTCTTTTCAATTTTAAATATAAGATGTATAATAATATAAACATTGTTATTATTTAATCTATATTTGATGATTTTTTGAGGATTTCTATTTTTTGATTTTAAGATTTAAAATATACAAAACAGTGAATAAACAAAATTCAGAAACTTGTTTAGTGTTTTAAAATAGATACCAATGTAAAATAAACCAAAATTAATTTCAATATATACAATATGCCACTAGAAAATTCAGAGATAGAAAACATAATTTTTTGATTTTTTTTTTCTATATTTTTTGTAGACTTTTCTAATTTTTTTCTGTGCTATGTGATTTTCGATTTTAGATTTGAAATTTTAAAGATTTTTTGTCAGATGATAAAATAGAACAAAATAGACATGATATTTTTTTAGAATTTTTGAAAATAATTTGTAATTTTATGGATTTTTAAATAGCAAACATGAGAAAATGTAATGTTCTTGTATTTTAATGGGAAAATATTTTTAAGTGCCTTAAGAAAAATATATGTGATGAAGATGGGTTCCACGCACTTAAGTTAATTTTCCTACAATTTTTTGGCTAAGAAGAGACAAGAAATAAAATAAAGAAATAAATAAAATAACTCTACAGTACATGAACCTAATCGTAATTTAAATAAACTTTAAGTCCATTTTAGAATACTACAATAAAGTTCAGGACCAAATATGCAAAATACTTAAATGCAAGCGCTTTACATGCGCTTGGTAGGGACTAAAATGCAATATTACAAAATGTTTTAAGCATTTAATAATAGGTCGGAGAATATGAGGAATAAAATGCAAAATATCCAGGTGCCTCACGTGGAGGGCCACATGATGTGACCTGACATTGGACTAAAGGGCAAATCAAAAAAGTCTGAGGGGTCCAATGCCAATATTATAACTACAATTAAAAGTTTAAATACTACACTCGAAATACAAAATGCAGGGGGTGCTTTGCAAAATACCCCCTAAAGGCACATTGATGGATGGCGGATGGCGCTCCTCAGGGCATCACTTAAGCATTGAGCAGCCTAGATGCGCATGTAACGATTCGTCGATGACCGGTCGAGATTAGATCTTAAGGGAGACTGATGACAGCTGGGGCGCGCGATCCAACGGTTAGAATCAAAACTGGAAGGGCTTCAAAACCTAACGGCCTTGCTCTTCTCCAAAAACGAGGAAGAACAGAACAAACACCTGGAGCTCCTTCCTCAACTGATATCTCCGGCCTCTGATGTCTCCAGGAGCTGCTACGAGTCTTAAAATCGTCCAAGGGACCTTATGTGTCGATGGGATGCCTCAAAAGAGTACAGACCTCATTGGAGGAGGCCTGGAGGCTCGATGGAGCTCGGGAACCTAGAAGTACTTCACAGTCCCATATTCCACTCCAGAAGAGATCTTTCATCTCGTGGACTTGCACCAAAAACCAACTGGGCTCGAGAGGATTACCCTCGACCCTTGAATGCCTAAAAACGATGGGGAATGAAACTGGGTGTTGATATCCGATGAAGGGTGGTGGAATGAGATCTGATCTTCTGATCTTTGCATTATCACGTGGGTTGCATGGGTCGAGGGAGTGAAGAACGTGAAGGGGAAGATTATGGGGGTGTTAATGCATCGGAATGAGGTCGAGAACATGCGAAACTGTGGTTGGATCCTAGAACATCGACGAAGAACTTTTTGGTATTTTAAGCTAATGTCGATGAAATTACATGAAATAAAATGCAAATCTAAGTTACTGACTACAATGTGAATCGAAAGATGCTAGAGATACACACATCACTTGATCAAAATGACATGGGAGAAAGAACACCTGGAGAAGCTCTCCGACGATGGTTGAATCACACTTCAACGACCTCCTCCTCGCCTTGAATCACCGGGAACTCCTTCCTATCACAAAGGGCTTTCTCTAGAACCAGATTTTAGGGGTTACGGTATAATAGTGTGGATTGAAAATTGAAAAAATGGTTGGAGACGATGTTATATAGGCAATAATAAGAGGGATCTCTTCATCTAGGGATTCCGCTTGACTCGAGAATTGACAAAGGGCACTCATTAATCCACGTGAAAGTTGCATCTTGGATGAAGAAATTTGTTGAAGAAGTCGGGGGCAGAAGAGATGTGGATTGAGCATAAGAATTCAGAGAAGAAGAAGAAAATACACTCCAAGGACCATTCCAAGGGGGAGTTGGGGAGTTGACTTAGGTCAACCCTAGTCGCATCCTGATTGGTTCACATGGACCAAGTCAGAACAAAACATGGATGAAAATAGAATTAAAATGAAAATAAAATAGAAGATGATTATTTTAATCAAATCTTAAAACATGAAAGTTGTTTCTTATTTTATGTACTATTTTAAAGTTATTTTTATTTATTTTTACCAACTTATTTATTATGTTAATTTTTACATGTATAAATATAGGTATATATACATATGTTTTGTATATTTATTTTTATATTGCATTTAACATGTATATATATTATCTTTACATATTTTATATATTTACAACATTTTTTATTATGTATTTACATATTTTTATTTTATTTTTATTATTTTGTCTATATATGTAAATAATTACATGTATGTATATATTATAGTTATAGTATACATCTGCAATATATTTTATTATTTATTTTGGATTTGTTTTATTTATTTTAATTTATGTTTATATCTTCAATATGTTTTATATAAGGGTTAGATGGGGTTGCCCCCTAGGAGGAGCTAACTTGGCTCCCCCCGCATCATTTTTTCTGTGTTTGTTATCGTTAAAAAATGATTGTTTGGATGGAGGTCGTAGGAGTTTCTACTTCACATGAAAACTGAATGACATAATATAGGGATATAGTGATGAAGTTCCACGGAAGAAATTTTCAAAAAAATAAAAAACGAGAAAAATATGGCGGGGGAGCTAGGGGGTAGCCCCATTTAACCCTTTACATAATTTGTAACATTATTTAAAAAACAAAAGGATTAGAATGTACATAATTAAATAATATAATATTATATACATATGCCTTAGTATAATGGTGTCCCAAAAAGGTGGCCTTTGTATCTTAACTCCATTTTAAATGAAACCACTTTCAATAGATAGATAATTTAATTTGAAATACAATGAAAGCAAGTCTGATTAATTTTGAGTTCATATGGAGGTGAAATTGAGGAGAGCTTAAACTGAGAAAAGGATTTGTTGTTGTTGTTATGGAGGAGATATTGATCAATGAAGTTCTGTTTGTGGTTTTTTCATCTGTGTGTACCATGTGCATTATGTTGTATTTTTATTTGCTATTACTTTTGTAATTTTCTATACATTATTATGTACATGTTTCATGTTGAAAATATCTGAATTTGAAGTGTGTATGGGTGTGTATAAATTTGTATAAAATGAACTATATAGTGTACCGAACACCTAGGGTTTCTATGTATGATCGTCTTTATTATCCCCCCCCATGCCCCTCACTTTATTCTGTGTCGACCTAATCAACATTTGACTTGGTCTCAGGATTTAAGGCCATTCAATATCTTTGATAGTTCCTTTATTTTTCTTTTCTTGATTCTTTTTATTTTGGGTTTAAGTGTAGATAATTACATGTTAATTACATGACAATGTTAGACGTTAATTTATGCAAGTTAACGATATTTACATGTATTTAGTTAGGGATTTGAAATCAAAATGGAAGAATAAAGATGGATGAATGGACATTCATCAGAGAGATTTCCTCCAAGGTACATGTTCTTATCCTTAGATTAGCATGCAATTATGTTGTATACTTGTTTGTGGTTTAGTTTTGTGATTGCATGCTAGATCGAATGTTGTCTGTGCTATGGAGAATAGAAGGAAGAATAAAAGCAAGAACGAGAGGATTTATACTTATGCAATGGTTAGAATTTCGTGTTTAAGTTTTTCTTGGACTCTAGATCCTCAAAAAGGAATAGTAAGTTCCTTGTGTTTTTCACAGGGAATGTTGATCCATTCCACAAGATAAGATAAAGTTTGATTTTTGAGATTTTGATGCATGCATGTATGATGCATGGATGCATCATGGATGATGCACGCGTCCATCCATGCATGGATGGATGTATGGTATTGCATTCTTATTGCTCGAATGTTCATTTTGAAATACGGATACTTATTCATATCCATTGTTTCAATATCCTAAAAATAAAAGTGGTATTGCTGATTATATTCATATGTGAACAAAGAAAATGCATATATTTATCCATATTTGTAAAAAAAAGTAAAACAAAAAACAAAATTCTTTGTCCATAGCTGTCAAAAAATACATATACATATCATATACACCATCAAAATAAAAAGCTTTAAATACTAGAAGAAATTCACCTATACCTAACAAAATTATTAATTTTCTTGAAGATTTTAAGAGTAATCATATATGTATCCATAACTAAAGAAAAATGAAAAATGAGTATTGATATATAATCTCGAATATTCTTTATCTCTGTATGTATACACAAGAAGATGTCCTTACTTTAACTGGAGATGGGTACAATAGCATTGCATTCCTATCTGACTGTAGGTGGAAGGGCTCACCTCTTAGTTTATCGCCAATGAATCTTTTTACTAATAGAACTATGGGTTTTATACTTGGGATATATATAGTGGGGGAGAGCCAAACCACCAACACACAACAAGAGACAACAGAAAGAGAGGGAGGGGGAGAGAGAAGAGAGATGTACATATTTTTTCTTCTTAAAGAATTTTCTTCTCTAATAATCGTATGATGTGATAGATGACTATTATATCGTCTCTCTTCTTCTCCGTATGCTTTTGTGACGGTTGACTGTGCATTCTTTTCTTGCCCAACAATATCTTTCTTGCATAAGAAAATAAACTGAGGTTGATGACTTCGATAGCTCATAGGTCAAGTTTCTCAAACAACTATTTGGTGAGTAGAAGGCAAACGTGAGTAATTGGTGATGACACTCATTAAAATTCATGATGTTCATGGAGCTCTTGCGTTGGGTGTACACAGTCAACGCAATTTACTATAATGGTGGATTCACCCTCACTTCCAATTTCTCTTGCGATTCTCGTTATTAGCGCCATGGAGCCCTTCTCGCGGAATGAGGGATATAGCTTATCCCTCGGCCTCCCTCGTTTCCGGCAACCACAAGACTGCCTCCCCTAACTTACAAACATTATCCATTGTTATTCCTCGAACTTACAAACCTTATCCATTCTTATTCCTCCCGTGCCAATCGAACGGAGAATAGCAAATAACTACTTATCCATCCCTATTCACCCCTATGCATTCTTATCTTTTTTCTTTCAAAGGAATAGAAATAGTGCCTTATCCTTCCACCCTTATTCACCCCTTACTCTATCGAACGACCCCTAAGGATGTGCCCAAAAAGAGTACATTGATCTTTTGGCTGAAAAGTACGAGAACAGAGATCAAGCTTTGCTAGTACAGCCCTCGTAGTAAATGATAAAATTGGTATCTAAAAATGACAGTCGGTGATCCAATCCAAATGCATGAGAAGTTTGCCAAAAACCCTTGAAAGAGGGATCGAGGAGAATAAAAGAATTACAAAAGAAAACTAGCCAATAAACTTAGTTGTTCGGAAAATAATTTATTGTTTGGAAAATAAATTCCAATTAGAAGTGTGCAATCCATGACATATCCCTTTAGAGACGAATACCCCATGTAGACAACCCCACTTAAACATGAGAAAGACTAAGTTTTGTTTTGGTTCTGATTCATGGAAAAAATTCAATGAGTTCTTCTAAAGAAGGGGGCAGATTGTAGGTATCAAAAATAGCATTGAGATCTTACACAAAATTTTTGGTAAAACCTATATTTTTAACATTTTAAAGAGCCATAGCAGTGTTCATAGTTGGCTCTGTAGTCTGTAGTGTTTGGCTCTCATGTGGTGTTGACCAAAAAAATCAAATACTAGCCCTATCACTGGAACAATATTGTAGGTGGTTTTGAGGCCAATATCCACCATAATGACTCCTCAACTATTGACGCAATGGAAGTACTCTCTCCACACTTTAATCGGAAAAATCTATATCAGACTCTATGTGACCATAGATTATAAACTCATATACAACATTTTGCCTTTCTGAAAAAACTCCTCCCATGGGCAATAAAACAACCATTTTCAGAACCCATATCCATTCTAACAGCATATTCCACTGCAAATTCGGGTTCCCTTCCATCAATATCAACCTCAATTTTATCCCATAGATGGATTGATGATCTTCTCCCAATGCGATGGCAAATAACTTCAGAATGCAATTAGTTATGGACTTTTTCTATACCTCGTTTGCTAAATACCTCATTTTCTCTGAAGGATCTACCAGTAGTCTTCTCATTTTTTTGGGCTGAGTTGGCTGATGATCTTAATACAAGAATTAAAGCCTGAATAATAAATCAAGCAAAGAAGTTAGTCTATCATAGATTCATAAGAGGCAAAGAGCTTCTACAAGACATTGTCCAGGTAACACCCGATGAGGAAGATGAGCTTAGACCCTGGAGACAAAGGACACGCTTACAAAGAACAACTTATTCGACTAATTTCTAATGTGATGCCAAAATATAAGAAAAGAATATGCTGACTTGTATATTCTAAAGTTTAAAGAATGTTAATACAAGTTCAGTTAGGAAAGCTGACCAAAAACATATCTCGACAACTTCCATGTACTTTAAATCAGTCAGTCGAAGAGAACCGTATCAAATAAAGGTTGCCTTGGATATCACTACTCTTGGATCCACTATGTATGATAGTGTACATGTATTTTTTTTCCTATTCTCACAATGGTTCAAATTTCACTAGAGATAATCAACAGTGTTGAGAAGAACATAACATTGAAACAGTTCATGATGGCAGTACGTAATTAAAACCTAGAACGTTTCTTTATAAAAAGAACGTAGCTACCCCTTACGCTGGTGTCTATGTTTCATGAACATAAATGGACCATCAGACTTTAACTTATAACAAGCAGACAAGCAGCATGTGAGCAAATTCACTCAGAGTGTGAGATCCATCTTCGTTAGGACATAAGAAAACTCATTGTTTTGAGGATATCATCGCCACTAATCAAGTCCAAGTCAGACACTCTGACAAGTGTAATAGGTGTTCCAACAACAGATCCTTAGCTCTAGAGCAGGAATTCCGTAATCAAACTTCAAGCAATCATCACAACACCAAAGCTAGCATAAAGAACTAGAACTTTTTTCAACAATAAATTGGTGTGGTTTCATCACTGACAATATCTAGAAGGAAGATGCCGCGTTCAATCCTTTGGAGAACAGAGAGCATCGTATCAACACAAAACAGTACAACTGAGAACAACCAAGAATAAGTTACTACCACAATATGTAGAATCAAATTGAGCAAATAAGACACCAACAATCTAATTTAGATTTTGATTTATGAAAGAATCTCGCAAACCCCGTATCAAAATAACCTCATTTAAGATGATCAATAAAAATGGACTGGACATCACGTCTACTGTTCACTACCACCATTAGAGTGAAAGCAAATTTAGCTAAAAGAACACAAAGAACATGATTGAGATTCTCAAATTCAAACCTCAACAACCAATTTTCTGCGCGAAAAACATCTTCATGCTGCATCCTCAGTCGCAAGTCTCCTCCAACCCGGAGATATCCAGTGCATCCTCCCTCTCTTCCTCTGTCAACACCCTCCAATTCGGCGATTGCACAGCCCGCAGCCACTTGAAATCGTCCACATTTGCCCAATTCCCCGTCTCCTCATGCAACCCCGCAGCCTCGAGCTCCGCCTCCAACCCATCATACTGCACCGAATACGGACCAAATCTTACACCTCCGCAGTCCTCCACGATCGGCCGGCTCCGCACCCTCAAGTAAAAATCGGTCGCCCTCGCATGATGGATCCTGATCTGGTGCGCCGCCGCGGCAAACACGCACCCCTCCGCCTCATCCATAAGCACCGAACCCATAACGACACCCACGAACACCCTGCAATTCATGATCCTGCGAACAAACAGCGCCCTGACGCTCCCCTTCAGGTAGACTTGACACGAATCAAGATCCTCAAGCGTGAATTCCCCATCCTTTCCATGCGAGGACCTGAAATTCTTCACAAAGGTGGAGCCTTTCGCGCCGCGGAAGCCCGGGGAGCCGCGTAACGGTGCGATGGAAATGGACTCCACCTCTTTCGGGAGCGCAGATCCGGGATTATCGGCAAAGGAGGCGGCTTTCGGAGCTTGAGGTTTGGGATTGGAGCGGCGGAAGGAGAAGGTTTTGCGGGGGAGGAGGGAATGGAGGGAGGAGCGGAGGAGGGAGAGAGAGTGGAGGGAGGAGCGGAGGTCGTAGGGAGGGAGGAGGTGGGAGTGGGAGGAGAGGAGGGCATCGAGCTCATCGAGGGAGGAGGAGAGGACGCGGACGTGGGAGCGAAGGGCGGAGGGGTCGGTGGGCGCAGGGAGGAGGAGGGCGGCTGAGATGGACTCCTTCTTTGAGGAGAATAGCTCGAGGAAGGAGGAGAGCTCTGAGGAGGAGGTGGTGGTGCTGGTGGTGGTGGTGGTGGTGGTGGTGGAGGAGGAGAGGCGGCGGAGAAGGGCGGCATGCTTTGGGTGGACAGCTCCTTGCTCTTCTTCTCCCCCTCCCTCCATTTGGGGTTGTGGTTTGAGGCCGTTTTCTATGGAAATGGAAGCATTGAGGGTATTAGGTAATTTGAGTTATTTCTTTCGTGATCATTCTATGGTCATTAATAATTTTGATTAATTGATTAATTAATTCAAAAGTATAGAATATATCGCATTATGTGATGTGACAGGAAAGTATAATCAATAACATATCCAAATCTAAAGTGGATACCGAAGTGGCATATTTACATGGAAACAAACTTCCCTCTTTCACATCTTTTTTCATCACTCGTGAGTTATCAAACAAGATCAATGAGAAAAAAATAAATTCAAAATATTTGTAAAACATTTATTTAAGAATAGTTTCATTTTACCACGATGTCAAAAATTTCTTTTTTCTTGCAAGAAGAACATCTCCGAGGAATTATAAAGATATGCGAGAGTAAAGAGCAGCTTACGGAGGAAACAATAGATTCTTTATATTTACAAAACATTACTAATGGTTCGGCATCAAGTAGAAGATTGTACAAAAGAAAATAATACGAAGGAGAAAGAAATGGCATGTTATTAGTATTTTTGCACTAAATAGCATGCTCTTTATATTCCAATATCAAACAGCATTACAGAAATAGCATGCTAATGGAGGAAAAAGTATACGATGTTCTTGCACTTTGAGATCAAATAACTTGCTCATGGAGGAAAATAGCATGAATGAAATGGGGCGAGTTTCTCTCCAATGCCAACAAGTACTTGAAATATCATACATCATGTATTCTAAAATCAGACTATTTCAATTACTCTTCTGACCAGATAAAAAATACATAATTGTCAGCAAAGTTGTTTCTTTATTTTTTATTTCTATCTTATTTTTCTTAATTTTATTGGTTTATTAGTTATTTATTCAAATACAAGAATTGTCATTTTATATGTTGGTTATCTATTCAGCACTATATAACAAAAGCAAAGTGTATTCTTTTTGCCAAAATTTTTATGTCTTATTTGCAATTAGGTATTGTGCAAGAACACAATCGAGTCTTTGTAATTGGAAGGATAGAACAAGTAAATGGATTTATCCAAATTAGGTGCTATAGTTATCCAATATACAAGAATTTATTTTGTTTTAGAATCGAAACTTCATGATGTAAGACTTATCTAATCTTATTGATTCTTAGTATCTTTTAGACTTATACGATCTTATTGATTTTTAGAATCTTTTTATCAAATAAATCATGAATTGAATACTTGTTTTAGAAGTATTAAAAATTTAATTAAAAACTTACAACAACTTGCCAAACAAAGGCTAAAAGAAATGAAAAATATTGTAATCCGAATCGAAAATTCAAATCCAAAGGCACTAAAAACATATCACACACGTGTACATGTGTATGTAAGTATCCTTTGTTATCATACACAAAAATGAACATACTTCCATTTACATGTACTTGGTTTTCCAGATATCAAAATAAAGATTAAATTACCAATAGATGTTAAATATAGCATAAGATGGCATAATCTCCAACTAATGATACGATCTGCTTATGCTTTTTGGGACTCCGGCTCAGATCTCAAGTATTTTAGAATAAATTATTAGTCTAATTCTGAGATGGCATTGGATAAAAGAATAGTGTGTTGTAATATGCAATAAAATGCTTTTAAAATAAATCTAAACCAAGGCTTTACAAGTTAATAATGGTATATAAAAATTTAAATTTTCAAATAAAATAAATGCACGCTCTTTAAAACTAGTTGTTGTATAAACACGAATCTTGTTACCCATGCTAGGAACTAAACATAAAAAAATGAGTCATATGTGCAGACATCCCAAGCATGAAACATCTTGCATATAATCGTAAGAAAGAGTGCATACAGAATGTGGAACGAGATTCCTCTAAATTAGCGTTTGGATCGTCTGACTGTGGTGCCGCAGTGCTGTAGCGCACCAGAGCCGCTCGATCGAGCTCGATCGAGCGGCTCTGGTGCGCTACAGCACTGTAGCACCACAGCAGAGAGCCCACTCCCTCTAAATTATATATAATAGTCGTCATATATATAATGACATTTACCATATCTTATGAAACATCTTTTATTTTAATAATAACAAGTCAATGGTCTTGATATAAAGATAATTATTTTGTCCGTAAATTGACATGTAATGCGGAATCAAGATTGTTAAGAAGATGCCATAATTGAATTACTTCGACTGATTCACAAGGAAATGATCAAGTGCTTCATTTAAAGTTTGTAGATTTTACAACATTGAAAGACAAACGAATACCTATCTTTATTTTTCATATCGAGTCATTTTGTAATAACATAATGTATGATTAATGTGTACGAGGTCTTTCATGCAGAAAAATACTCTACAATCACTTTCAGAGTATGTTGTTCGGGTGCAACCTTAATAGCTCGTTCTTCATCAAAATATTGATTAGGTTGCACCGCTACAATAATACCAAAAATGAGCTATTACTATGCACCAAATACCCCTTACATTGGTATACACTCTTGATTATGTTTGATCAATGTTGGATCAATATTTTTGGCTAATGATGCACATGAACGATGCGGTTATAAGGAAAGTTGGTGTAGCTCTAATAGAGGATAAGATGGGAGAAAATCGCTGAAGATGGTTTGACCATTTACAAAAAAGAGGTCGATTGATGCACCAATTAGAAGATATGAGATTTGAGATATTGAGCTAGTTAAGAGAGGACAAGAAAGGCCAATAAGTGTTGCAAGTAGACTATCTGAAGGGATCCTAATTATTTAGATCCAAGTCTGAGAATGACCTTAAATAGAGTAAATGGAGACAAAGAATCGTCAAACCCACTTAATCTGCCAGATGGATTTTATTGTTGTTGAATGTTGCACCAATACATCTTGCTATGCACCGATATAATTTATATTGTTGGCTATTGAACTTCATATTTTGATGTTTTCAACATTGATAACATATGTGCATAAGTATACTATTGCTTGCATTTATACACCTTAATGCTTAATTCTGTCAACAAGTGTGTTTTCCTTCGACACATCTACACAACTTATATACATCAATATGCCAGTAGCTGAAAGTCACTCTTTAGCTATTTTAGTGGAAAGCTAATAGAATCCTTATATTCTTAAACCTCCTCTAAGACTATAAGAGGACTCTATATGCATTCGTTCTAACACACAATAAGGGCACAATATTTATCTACTCACTTACATTACATTCTATTTTTCAGATCTTCGCGTTCTTACACTACTCCAAGCTTTGATCCAAAAATATTCTGCTTCGATTCTCTATATTTGCATTTCATATTTGTTTATATTTAAAATATTTTATTTTGAATGTTGTATTTATTTGTATTCTTGACTAAGAGATATTCGGTGTGAAGGCATTTCTTCTCAAATAGAAGACAAGTTATTAATAAGGTTGTGTACCTTATGGTGTTTACTATAAAATACTTTATTTTTATGTAAGGATAAATTGTAATAAGATATGTACTTTGTAAATGATCTGGACTACATAAAAATTAGTTAGTTTAGTGGGGAGTTTGTAAGACTACATAACGTTAACCTCGTGTGAACCCAACAGGTGTACCTGAGCAGCGGCCGACACAGTAGCGGTCTTTTGAGGAGATCAGACCTTCTACGTCATACTTGCACCAAACAGGGTGCGTTCTACTTAGAGTAACTTATTTAATTCCGCATCATTTTATTTTATTATCGAGAGACATTGTAATGAGATATGTGGAGAGCTTTTTCTACAAGATTTCAGATTATGTGATGTATCTCATTCTATGGACATGAACTTGATGATTATTATCAATGAGAATGGATGCTGCATTTTACTTTTCTTTTCACATTATTCTCCTATTGTTATTTATATTTCAAATGTTAGTCTAATGTGCATAAGATGGTTTGCTGAGTATCATAGATCATGGGCGTATTTGGACCGTATGTTTGCTGAGTATCATAGATCATGGGCGTATTTGGACCGTAGGTCCGACGCTCCCGTCCCGTCGGTTTCGGTAGCCGAAGGGATGGGGCGTTACATGCATCCTCTGACCAGAGACAGATGTGTTGCTATATGTCTGAGTGTGTGCATTTGGCAGACCAATAGGTTGATGACCTAACCAAGGTCTATACACCTGCGAGATGGTGTGCATGTAAGGACATATAAGTAATACGATCTCTCAAAGGGATCATGCAGGTTCACATGTGAATCGGGAAACATGAGCTCACTCATGAGGTATTGGGACTGATCAAATTCCATGCATGATCGTCATGCTTTGGAAGCATGACATGAATTTGAAGGTAAGATATATGCATTGGGAAAGCATATGATCATACCGAATCCCAATGACCAAGATTGAGAAACTTAGTGATCAAACCCCGAAGATGACAGTGTAAAAGTGATCTATATCTTCAGGATGATCATAGGTCTTCCAGTATGCAGGATGTACAGGTATTAGAAATACCTGAGGGTGATTTGATCATAAACGATTGTATAACCATGATGCTTCCATTCCGAGGGAGTGATGAAACAGGTTTGGATTTTAGTGACTCCTCTCAATAGAGAAGTAACTTAATCATAGTCCATATATTGGACATTGATCTGAATGAGATTTAAATGCAATGAGAAGATTAGGTCTACGGTCTTGATTTGATCAAGCATTTGTGGGAGGTTCGGGAGATCTGGATTTGAGAATGTGATCTCAACATCCAAGTCACTATACGTGGAACAATACAATCGCCCTGTCCTTATCTCCAAGTATCTAAGGAGAAATGGCATTATTCTTGAAAGGGTTCAAGAATAATTCCATAGATCTAAGCATTGAAGAATTAATGATTAAATGTGATTTAATCATCCTGATGTGCGTGGAAATTATCCAATATAATTAAATGTGAATTAATTATTGTGGATAAGAATAATGTGGATAGTAATATCCAATTATTCATAATATGTTATAAATATGATTTATAATGTATTAGAGATAGCTAATTATAATTTATATTTGTTGATTAATTATTAATGTGTATTGGATACACATTGTGTAATTAATTGAAAATGTAAATTATATTTTGTTTTGGCTTGTGAATGTGATTCACAATTTTCCAATGGTAAGATTGCAATATTCTCAAAATTAATTATGAATTATTTTTGAAAAATAAATCACAACAAAGATTGTTGGAAATTATGGGAGAAATTCTTGAAGATATGCAATCTCATGAGATTGCATGAGATTGCCTCCACCATGAGGACATGGTGGATGACCACCAATCTCCACAAGGACATTGGTAGCTGCCCCCATCATTCCTAATGGGGATTGATATCCATGCTAATCTCTCCTTAATTGCTTGATCTAATTTAGGATTGAATTATATTTGACATGTCAAATATATTTGATTTAAATTAGATTGATTAATTGTTGGTTTTTATCAACAACAATCTTGACCATTGGATTAAACATAAATCAGTCTCATCCATTAATTTTTGTATCCCGTGGATTGAGATCCATGGATCCCAAAATCCTATAAATAGAGAGGCATACCATGCTCTCTAAGGCTATGCAATTTTGGAGCACATCTCTCTCTCTCATTTCTCTCACACGTCAACTCTCTCTCCCTCTTCTTGGTGGCCGTCCACCGAAACCCTAGAGGAGAGATTCGCCGTCGCCTTCGCCACCGCACCGCCGCTTCGACATTCTTCGGTTCTCCGCCTTCTTGGAGTGATGCATTCACGAAGAGGACGTTTGATCTCGTACGATGAGATCAGGAGTTCATTGTGCTTGGATCATCTTGTTGGATTGCGAGGATCACGCGGTTCATCCCCGCGCTCGCAAGCATCTTCTCCGACGATCGGACTTGAGACAAGAGGTCTCCTTTCTTAGAGACTAGATCAACCATGCTTCAAGAGGTATTCCTTTATACTTGTTGTGGTTCTAGATGAAACGATCCGAGAGTCGTTCTTAGATCGTGTGGTTTCATCGCATGAAAATTTTTAAATTCCGGTGCACAGAACGACTAGTACGACTAGTCGTTCTGCGTCGTATTCGATACGATGATCACGCTTCCGTGATGCAATTGAGGATAATACTATATCCTTCAGGTGTTACATAATTGGTAAAGTTTATAAGGTTGCCATATAAAAACTCTTAAAACAAATTCCAAAAATTTTGGACTTGGAAATTTAGATTTTCAAAATAAGTTAATATTTATTTTATATTTTATAAATAAATAAGATTCATATTTTCTCAGCATTTATTTCATTTAGATTTTAATTATACATTTTTAGATGTTAATTATCATATGTTAGATGGTATTTATACATACAATTAGTTAAGAATTATTAAAAGGTATATGTACTTAATAAACTTATTTTTTGTTTATTTTCATTTTCATTTTATTTATTCTTTTCTTTTTTAGTATGACTTATTCTAACCATTACTTAGGTCACTTTATCCTAAAATGTTTTGGAAACTTCTATTTTATTCTAGTTTTTTATTATTTTTTATTTTGCAATATATACAATTTGGTTATTTATATTTTTATTGGATTTCTCATTTGATATTTTTTTATTATAATATGTTATTAAAAGATTTTTTATTTTTATGCATTTTGGAAGTATATTCCTAATTTACTCACATATGTTAAACTAAGGTCTAGCCTTATTTCATTGACTTAGGCTGATGGGTTGTACTCATCATTGGACAAGTCAACTCATTCTCTTCAACTCATTCTCTATATGTAATCTAATTAGGTTGCAGGATTATTTTCCAAGGAAAAGGACTTTCAAAGACAGGAATCTAGAGCGCTAGGGAGACTCATTGATCATTACTGTAATTATTCGGGATGAAAGGTGAACTATAGCAAATCCTCCGTGATTTTTAGTCTCAATTGCCTATTATATCTATTTATATAAGGAAATGCTTACTATTTTTGAAATCTTCAATGAAGATCTTTATTTGACCTATTGAAAATGCTTGACTGAAGACCTTAATCTAATAATTCTGATTGAGGACAAATTCAAAAAATCATTAAAAAAATGTTTTCTTCTAATTGAAATTGTGTAGTAAGACTTGGATCATTGAATACAGTTGGATCATTTTTTATTATTTATTTATATTATTGTGTATCACTTATATTTATCGATTGTTCGTTCCATGAATGACATAAGTTTCACACATGATTGGCTCTTAAAAGAAGACATTCGGGGTCCGTTTGGTTGCAGGGTTGGGTAGGGTTGGATTGGGTTGGGTGGACTGGGTGAATAGTAAACTGTGAGGAGGGAGTACCCTTGTGAATAGTACCCAACCCAACCCTGCCTAACCCTGCAACCAAACGAACCCTCGAGATTTTGACCATGGAAACAGTCAGTATTCTAGTGAATATTGTAAGCTGCCTCGAGCGAAAAAGTTATTCTTGGGAAAGTGTTCTTGTATCGGGTTAAACCACCCCAAGGGTGGTTTAACTCCCCTACCCCATATTTTCTCCCTCAACGTGGGTCCCACTTTTTATCTTTAAAAAAAATAAATCAATTCTCCATCATCAAATCCATCAAAAAAATAATATACTATACCATCATATCATATAAAAATTATAAACTACTCCACTTCTACTCACTTTTTCAAACTCCAATACAATCACATCACAATAACTTCTCACTTTTTCAAACTCCAATACAATCACATCACCCCAAACCCACTTCTAATCCACCCCCAGTTTAACCCTCTATCCAAACACCAAAACCCAAAAATAGGTTACCTGTAACCAGTTTAACCCACCTAAACCCACTATCCAAACACCCCCTAATAATCTAACAACATGATGGTTTTAACATGATTGGATCCAATGAGGATCCTAAAATGTTTAAGTCTGAATTGTTGAAATCAATAGGTAAAATAGTAGCAGAATCAATAAAAAATTCTAAATTGTCAAAATGACAAAGTAATCATGCGTCCAAAACAACTTGCTGTTAATTTTCCGACGGAGAAGTCTCTTCTTGCAATGATTGTCAACAGATCATCTGATAGCACAGGTTACCAAATCGACCGCTACTTGAGAAGAAAGAGGTGTACTGTAATAATTAATCCAAAGGTTTAACTAAAACAATATCTAGAACAACGACAAATAAAATCCAAAAAAAATAACGAATGGAATATCTACAGCATCAAAAATTATAAGGGATAATTACACCCATAATTCTGAGTAATTTCGCAATAACATTCATAACCCTGTATAATCGTGAATTACATAAGAAACCCGAGTAATGTTTAACTCTTACATGACATGACCCTGGGTTATATTCCGTTTGGGATCCCCGTTAAAATTGACGGTTTCCGTTAGAAAAGACCAAACTGTTCCTAAAGCTCATTCTTATTTACAAAATATGCCATCATCTTTTCATGACCGCTCCTCTACCCTTGATCCGCCGATCCTCCCCTGCTCAAGCCCCAAGCTGGTTGTCGCCGATCCCCCTTCCTCCTGCCGATCATCCACTGCAGCTAGCACCGTCGCCGATCCTTTCCCCTCCCTCGCCCTCATCCCGACGTTGACCTTCCCCTTCTTCGTTCCTCCCATTCTCGAAGCCATTGGTTCTTTCTTGAGGTCCTACCCCCAGGTCGAAGCCCCCCGCGCGCTGTCGAAGCTTGAAGCCTCCTTCCCCCCCGGTAGCCGTTGGTTCCTGCTTGAGAACGCCCCCCTCTCCCCGCCCAGCCCAGCCGAAGGTCCCCCAGGACGAAAGCTCCCACCTCCCTCCCGCGCCTCCGCCCGGCCAAAGGCCCCCTCCCGCGCCCTCTCCACCAGACGAAGCCCCCTCGCCGCCTCCACACACCCCATGCCCCCTCGCCGCCCCCACCCACCCGAAGCACCCCCGTCCACCCCAAGCCCCCCTCCCCTCCCCCCCCCCCCCCCCGGTCCCGGCCCCGCCCAGCCGAAGGCCCCCTCTCGCGCCCTCCCCCACCCAGACGAAGCCTCCTCGCTGCCCCCGCCCACCCGAAGCACCTCCGTCCACCCCAAGCCCCCCCCTTCCCCCCACCCCCGGTCCTGGCCCCCGCCTAGCCGAAGGCCCCCTCCCCCACCTAGACGAAGTCCCCTCGCCGCTCCCGCCCACCTCATGCCCCCTCGTCGCCCCCACCCACCCGAAGCACCCCCGTCGCCCCCCCCCCCCAGCCCTGCCCAGCCGAAGGCCCCCTCCCGCGCCCTCCCCCACCCAGCCGAAGGCCCCTCCCATGCCCTCCCCCACCCAGCCAGGCCTCCGCTAGCAAGCCCCCACCCACTGACCTGCAAAGAAATCCCCTTGCTCCTCCCTAAGTTCATGCCCTGCTCGAAGACCATCGACCCTTCCCCTGCGCCGATACCCCCCCCCCCCCCCACACACACACACACAGTCGCCCGCCGCCAAAGCTCGAAGCCCCCCTCCCCCGACCAGCCTCCGACTCCTTCCATCGACATGCAGCTTCTTGCATCAGCCTGCAAGCCTGTCTCCACCTTCATTTATTTTTTTTGCTTTTCATTTCTTTATTTTGGCTAATCCTAGTCGTTAAATCATAAGTTGGTTAGATTAACTCTTCATAGGGTTGAGTTAACATATTAAACTAACGGAAGGTTATGAGTGTGAGAGGGAGTGACTATTCAAAGTTTCTCATGTAATTCACAATTATACAGGGTTCTGAATGTTATTGCGAAATTACTCAAGATTATAAGCCGAAACAGAATCCAACGGAGGTTTGTCGAAGATAAACATCCTATAGTTCGAGCATATATTTGTCCACATATATTTCCCAAAACCGTGCGCGCCAGAAGGGCTGTCTTCTCCACCACTCGCAATTCGCAAATACCCCCGCCCACAATTCACCCATCCTGAAAATCCCAAACTACCCCTTCCCAACTCAACGCGTATTACCGTTTTCCAATCTGGCACTCCATACCCCCATCGGTCATTTCGCAACCTATATAACCACCTTCACCCTCCCCTTCCCCAGGAAAAACCAGACACCATCCCTAACCCTAATTCCGGCATGGCCTCGTGCTTCTCCTGCTGCTTCCGGCGGACGGACGCCGCCGATACCTCCGCCGCATCCGTTGCGCACTCCAACCACGCCGCCGCGCTCGTCCGATCCTCCACCGACTGGATCCGGTCCAAGGCCCCCGACCTCCCGGAGCTCAAGGACCGGTGCCGCAGCATCGTCTCGAGGATCGGGAAGGGGAACCACAACCACCACAGGCGGCACTCGTCGGCGGATTTCGGGTACGATCCGCTCAGTTACGCCCTCAACTTCGACGAGGGCCCCGTTCTCGACGAGGAGGGCGACGAAGCGGAGTTCCGGTACCGCAATTTCTCCTCGCGCCTCCCGGCCTCGCCGCCGTCCGCGGCGGCGCCCGTCTAGGGTACCGCTAGTCCCGTTTATTCTCGTTGGATGTTCGTTCGTGTTGTGTATAGATATTAGCCATTTAATTGTGAGTCTCGTTGTGGTCGATTTCTTCGTGCTATTTTTTGTATATATCTTCCATTATTTTTAATTGTTTCTGGCACTTTTTATATTAGTATTACCGTTTATCCCATGCATTTTTAGTTTTGGGTAACTTGTGTGGGGGTTCCTAAGGTTCTCATTTACCGAGGGATAAGGTCCTATTGTTCTGGAATCCTTCATTCTCTGAAACCATAATAAGGAATAAATCTTACATATTTCTGAAGGGGAAGGTTTCGTTTCGTTTGCAAATTTCTAGTTGTTTGATTTATAAGGTTTCCATAACTTCTGAAGAAAAGATACTTAGTCCCACAACCAACGAAAGAGGAAGATCATGATCCTTTGCCTCGTTTATCCCCGGTCCTAATTTGGTAAATGCACGTTCTCTAACACCATTGAACGTCTCTATCAAAAATAGACATGAAAAGGTAAAAAAAGTGTGGATATCTTCCAATAATTGTTCTGTTATTTTATCCTTAATCACGATAAAAGTACGTCCCCAACATGTTTCCAGATTTTTAACCCTATAGATTATTTTGGAGGACTAAGGACACATTTTTCTTAGTTTGGATGACTTGAGAGAGATTTGATAAAATATATGTTTTCCCCTTTTTTAAAAAACTATTGGTTGGGATGTGACGGTGAGAATCCCATGTTGTGTGGTGGGGGCACGTGTGGCGTGTCCATTGGATCGAAAGTGACGGCCACGTCAGGTTGACTTGTCCAATGTGGCTATCTGTATCTTGCTAGAAAAGAAATTATTGTCAACTAAACAAAATTTAATTGCACGGTTCTTGCAAAAAAATGGTTTTTTGGCACAACTAGTCTATTTTTTATTAATCGATTACTGAATTACAAATCCGTAATTTTTAAAATTATCTGATGTCTTTGTAATTTAATTGTATTTGTAATATATTATTAGACATGTGTGTGAATACGTATAATTTAAAAAGATATAGAAATAAAAGTTGGCGTGTGGTGGTTTGTCCCATTCACTTGCGAGAGGTGTTTATTATATCAAGTGGAACAAAGGGCTTTAACTATTAAAGTTTTGACCTCAACGACTTGGAGGAAATACGATGGATAGTGTAATCTTGATTCGAAACAAATGGATGATATCCTAATGTTTGAGGGGGGGGGGGGGGGGTTCCCTATGGTTGTTCAAAGATTCTATCTTTTGTTGATAATGTGGGAAGTCAAAGTACAAAGCACCAAAATGGATATCTCACTTACCATTCTCATATGGTGGATTGTCGAAGGTCAGTATTTATTATTTAATAGTCATAAAATAAAATGGTCAATATTGGACTTTGAGGTCAAGATGTTTCGATTTTGCCGTCTTCTCCGTCAAGGAATAGTCAAAAACTTCACAGATAAACCTTTGTAAGGTTAGGATAAGTTGCTTTCACGCGTACCCATCCAAGATAAAAAAAAGGTAATATATGCGATCCCCTGAAAGATTCTCACAATAAATATCCATAGAAGATATTGCTATCCTTGAAATTGTTATTCTTTTCTTATTTGACGACTTTTTATTTTTCCTTATCTATTTTTTAAATAGTGATTACTATTTATCCTCGATCACAATAAATACAATATTTTAACATTATCAAGAACGACAAGAGTAATAATAAATTTGTATAGCTACTCCTTATTTCACCTTTATCCTAGAGTAAATAACTGTAGTGAAAAATAAACTTTCTTATTTCTTATTTGACCAATTTGAGTTTAATGGGGTTGCCCTCACGCTGTTTTCGGCGTTTTTTTATTTTTTATTTTTTGAAAAATATCGCAATGAATATTCATCCCTATATCCCTCCTATATGTCATTCGAATTTCGTCGGAAACAACGACTCCTACAGCCTCCATCGAGATGATGTCGATTTAAAAAATCAAGTTACCGTTAAAAAATGATTGTATGGATGGATGTCGTACAAGTCTCTGTTTCTGACGAAATTCGAGTGATATATAGGAGGGATATAGGGATGAATATACATAGTGATATTTTTCAAAAAAAATAAAAAAATGTCGAAAACGACACGGAAACAGCCTTAGAGCAGCTCCATTAAACTCTTCACATTTATTCTTCCTCAAATAAACAGACCTTTTACTAACTTGGATCTTTATGCTCTGCACGGTTACCTCAATCCTCCTAGGTACAACACTAACAAAGGGATACTTACCTTTCAATTTTATGGTTTTAAAGTCGGTATAAAAGAGTTGTGAAATTTTTTGGAAAGTTGTATTTGAGACAAAAAATATATATAAGAAACCGCTTTCTTACTGTTAGAAAATAGTAAGGCCTTTAATTTAGAATCAATGCATAATCGGGACTCTTTTTTTCACTGTAACCAAACTTCTTGAGAACTTATTAATATCAAAATATCCATCTCTGTAAACGTAACGCTGAGATCTCATTAAAGAAACATATTTACTAATTGAACGATTTTATTTTAAGGTAATTTACAATTTGAATCTTCATCTATAGATTCGATCTCAAAACAGATCCCCATATCTAAATCATAACGAACAGAGTCTCATGTCTATTTAGAATAGGAAATA